>JAAAKG020038489.1:0-19147 GCA_010014905.2 Druon quercuslanigerum
GAGTAATCCGAATTAATTTAAGTAATTCGCCGTTCTCCACTTTTGAAACAAAGTTTTTCATCCATAATATAAAGTGATTAATATTTAAACAGAGTTAATCCAGAGTAATCCACTTTGAAGCTAGGTATTTCGGAGTAATTTTTGTAATCCATTTGTAATCCAGGGAAATCTGCATTTAATCCAGATTCATCCAATTTTAAGCAGGATAATCCGAAATATATTAGGTAATTATAGTAACTTATTTGTAATCCTTGTAATCCGAATTAATTCAAGTATTTCGGCGTAATCCAATTTTGAAACGAAGTTTTTCAATAATAATATTAAGTAATTTTATATAATTGTATAGAGTAGTTTTTTTAATCCATTTGTAATCTAGCGTATTCTATCTATATTTGTAATACAGAGTAATCCACTTATAATCCGCTTAATTGAAGTAATTCGGAGTAATCCACTTTTTAAACAAAGTTTTTCAGTAATAATATTGAGTAATCCACTTTTAATCCATCTGCAATATAGAGTAAACGAGACTTAAACAAAGGTAATCCAGAGTAATCCACTTTTATGCTAGGTAACTTTTATGCTAGGGAGTAATTTTTTTAATCCATTTGTAATCTATCGTAATCTACATATAATCCAGCTTTATCCATTTGTAGTGAGGATAATTCGAAGTATATAAGATAATTATAGTAACTGTTTTGTAATACAGTGTAATCCAGTTAATCCGAAGTAATCCACTTGTAATCCGAAGTAATTGAAGTTATTCGGAGTAATACACTTCTTAAATGAAGTTTTCCAGTAATGATATTGATTAATACACTTGTAATCCATATTAATCCACTTTGAATCTACTTAAAATATGAAGTAATCTAGTTATAATCTGTTGTAATCTACTTGTAATCGGGCGCAATTCAAGTAATTCGGAGTAACTCACTTGTAAACCGGAGTAATCCACTTTTAATCGAGTTACAATATAGACTTATCCACTTATAATGTGGCGGAATCTTTAGTAATCCGCTTGTAATTTAGGTTTAAATAGTTGAAGTAACCAACATTTAATCCAGAAGAAACCAACATTTAATCCAGGGTTATCCACATAATCCACTTTTGATCTGATGTAATCCAATTTCTAACCTGATTTATTCAGTTGTAATTCAAAGTAATCCACTTGTAATCCATAATAATCCACTTTTAATCTGCTTAAAAACGGATTAATCCAGTTGTAATCCAGTAGAATCCACTTGTAATTCGACGTTATTCAAGTAGTTCATAGTAATCCAGTTGTAATTCAGAATAATCCAAATGTAATTTAGATAATTTAGAGAAAGTAAGGTAATCCATATTTAATTCAGAGTAATCCACACATAATTGGAAATTTAAATCTCCCATTTTTTGGTGAAAAATAATCTCTTTTAGTGGAACATTCTTGTATTTTATTGAAATTTCTTCTCTTTCGATCAAAAATGAATTCTTTTTGTCAAAAATTTCTGATTTCGTTTAAATATTCAACTATTGGGTAAAAATTTATTCTAATTGATAGAAAATTATAAAAAAATTTCTTGAAAAGTCATGTTTGTTATTAAACCATTAATAATAGGTTCTAATTTCCAAGAATATTCCAATTTATGTACTGCCTGTCCTATTATCTGTACGCAATTAAATTTTACTTGGTCGATACGATACGCCCCAACTTCAATTTAATGTTAACAAGCCACATAATGCATATCGATTGAATAATGCACATACATCACAGTAATTACAGAAACGATGTTTGCATGCATCCTCGTTTTAATTGAAAAGTCAGAGTTTAACTCACAAATTTTGAAAATTTCCGAAATGAGATTTTTTAACTCAAAAAATCAAAAGAATCAAATACATGTGCTAGCTTCTTAAAAAATGAAAATTAGATTTTTCATCACGTCCAAATTTTTTTTATCACGTCCAAACGTCTCTTCGAGTAAAGTGTATTTATTCAGCAATTCACTAGCCAAAAAGTGAATTTTTACTCTGTTTTCAAATTGAAAATTGGATTTTTTATCACTGTCCAAATTTTTTTTTTACGTCCAAACATTTTTCTTGTATCACGTAAAAAATATGCCTCGAGCAAAAAATAAATTTTCTCTATATTTTAAATCATATATTTTACTTAAAGTTGCATTGCACTAATCCATAAACTATTGCCAAAGAGTAAATTCCCTGTTTTTCTTTATTCAGAAATTGGATTTTTCATCACCATCCAAAGGTTTTATTTGATGACGGCAAAACGTGTGCCTCGAGCTGAAAATAAAGTCTTCCTTCATTTTCTAGAAATCTAATAAAATTTGTTAATTAAAATTTTATTTTATCGATTTAGCAACTAAATATCTAAAATTTAAATATTCAGTTTTTCAAATTTTAAAATTGGATTCTTGTGTCACAGTTCAACGGTTTTATTTTATCACGTCCAAACGTGCATCTCGGACGGAAAATAAATTCTCATCCCATTTTCTCGAAATCTGATAATAAATACTTTTTAAATTAAACGTTTATTATATTGATAAAGCAACCCAGTAGGTGAATATAAGATTTTCATTGTTTTTTTTTTAAAGTTTAATTTTGTATCGCCTTTCAAAGTTTTTTATTTTATCACGTCCAAGCGTATGCTTCTAGCAAAAAATAACTTCCCCTGCATTTTTGTATGGATTCAGCAACTCAATGGCTAAAAAGTAAATTTTTAGTATTTTTTCTTTTAAATTAAGAATTGGATTTTTTATCACCATACAAATTTGAGAACACTTAAACCTGAAGCGAAAACAATGTCCTGCTAAATTTTTTTTCAGAAGCCAAAATAATTTTAAATAAAATGTAACGTAAATTCTCACTTTATTTTTTAGATTTAAAATTGGATTTTTTAAAACCGTCCAAAGTTTTTTATTTTATCACGTCCAAGCGTATGCCTCGAGCAAAAAATAACTTCCCCTACATTTTTCTGTGACCTAATAATATTTTTTGATCAAGCCTTTTTTGTGTGGATTCAGCAACTCAATGGCTAAAAAGTAAATTTTTAGTATTTTTTCTTTTAAATTAAGAATTGGATTTATTACCACTGTCAAAATTAGAGAACACTTAAACCTGAAGCGAAAAAAATGTTCTGCTAAATTTTTTTTTCAGAAGTCAAAATAATTTTTAATAAAATGTAACGTAAATTCTCACTTTATTTTTTAGATTTAAAATTGGATTTTTGAAAACCGTCCTAAGTTTTTTATTTTATCACGTCCAAGCGTATGCCTCGAGCAAAAAATAACGTCCCCTGCATTTTTCTGTGACCTAATAATATTTTTCGATCAAGCCTTTTTTGTGTCGATTCAGCAACTTAATGGCTCTGCAAAGTCAATTTTTAGTGTTTTTTCTTTTAAATTGAGAATTGAATTTTTTATCACTGTACAAATTCGAGAATTCTTAAACCTGAAGCGAAAAAATTGTCCTGATAAATTTTCTTAGAAGCCAAAATTATTTTTTAATAAAAATTCTTACTTTATTTTTTAAATTCAACATTGGATTTTTTATCACCCCCTAAAGTTTTTTATTTTTTTCACGTCCAAACGTACGCATCGAGCGAAAAATAAATTCTCCCTCCAGTACCTTAGAAACCAATAACAATTGTTATTAAAACTGTTTTTATCGATTCAGCAACTCAGTAGCTAAAAAGCAGAATTTTACCTTTTTTTAAATAGAAAATTGGATTTTTTTATGACATTTGCCAATTTATTTTAAAATTGCTTTCTATTTTTTTTAATTACAAAATTTGAATTTTGAGGAATTTTGTTATCTTTTCTGTAATTTTAATTGGGATCCCTGACTTCAAACTGCTGAATGGAAATTTAGAGGAATCGTAGTCGAGTTTATTTTCTATGTTATATGAAACTATTGGAAAAGTTTTGGCCCGGCTGATTAAATTTCAAAAGTGAAAAAGCTATTCGCAGTCTTGTGTTCCATAAATCAAGCCTGTCTTTTCTCTTTTAACCTTTTTTTTTTATTTTTTCGCGAACTGAATTATTACTAATAAATTAGAAAATTAGACTATTTTTAAGTATAAATTAATATTTTTAATTTAATATTCAACTATTTTGTTAGAAAGTCATATTTTTCGTTCAAAAATTCATCCTTGTGGATTGAAAATTGGAAAAAACATTTTTTTTAATCAATATAGTCTTTTTAAAAATCAAACTTTTCTGTAAAACATCTGTGATTTTTGATTAAAAGTTCAACAGTTTACCAAAAAATTTGTTGTTAGTGAAGACTCATATTTTGGTTTTGGAAAATTTAGCTATTTTTTTTTTAATTTCTTTTAATCCACATAGTGGAAAATTCTTCATTTTAAACTCATTGTTTTAACTTGAAATCTATCAACTTTATTCCTGATTGAAAACGTATATTTTTTACTTCAAAAATAAACTATTTGGTTCAGGATTAAATTTTTTTTTGAAATTATTCTTTATTTTTAAATGAACAGATATTTGAACAAAATAGTTAAATTTTTAAACAAACTGATATACCTTTGGTAAAAAAATGAATTCTCAATAAAAAGTTTTGTAGTTAATATTTCAACCAAAAAATATTTTAATTTTTAATTCAAAAACTAATAAATTCAACCATAAAATGATAATTTTTAAGAAATACTTAAATTAGTTAACTAGGAAAGATTGTTAAATAAAGAAAGAAAAAAATCTTATCAAAAAATTTGACGTTTCATGTCATAATTGAAAAACAATTAAATTTACAGCACAAAAATATGCATTTTCTAACACAATAATTAAATTAATAACTAAACAATACGATTTTTTAGAAAAACAAATGAATTTTTAATTGAAAAAAATCAATTTTACCAAAAAAATAAGTATGAAATGAAAATAAGTGAAATAAGTATGAAAAAAAGAGAAATATTCAACAAAAAAGATAAATTATTTTAAAAAATAGATGTGTTTAATTTGAGTCAGAAATGTATGTTTTTAACTAAATAAAATAAATTGTAAACGAAAAACTTAAATTTTCGACAAAACAGATGAATTTTTAATAAAAAAAATTAAACATTTAAAAACAAAAAATTTCGACAAAAATGTAATAGTTAAATTTTCAGTTAAACAATAACAATTTTCGTGAAATAAATAAATTTAAAGCAAAGGAGTGATATTATAAACAAAAGATTAAATTTCTACTAAAAAATGCAAATTTTTACAAAATACATGAATTTTTATCCAAAAAGATTAATTTCCAACGAAAAAAAGACAAATCTTTAAAAAAAATGTCGTTACATTTTTAATTTAAAAACTTAATAAAAAAGATTATTTTCAGAGAAAAAAATTAATTTGAACATGAAAATGCAACAAAGTGCTTAAATTTTGAAAACAAAATTTTCAAACAAACTTTTATACCTTGGCCAAAAACGAATTCTCAAAAAAAGTTTATTAGTTATTTTTTCAACCAAAAATTTTAATTTTCAATTCAAAAACTAATAAATTTAGCCAAAAAAATAATAATTTTTGAGAAATCCCTAAATTAGTTGAACATGAAAGATTTTTAAAACAAACCAAGAAAAAAATCTTATCAAAAAATTTGAGTTTTCATGTTATAAAGCCTCATTTTTGAAAAAAATTAAATTTACAGCACAAAAATATGCATTTTCTAACACAATAATTGAATTATTGACTAAACAATACGACTTTTTAGCTAAATAAATCAATTTTTCATTTAAAAAAATCATTTTTTAACAAAAATAATTATTTAATTGAATAGTTGAGTTTCCAACTCAGAATTTGAATATTTCACCACAAAAAGATAAATTTTTAACAAAAAAGATAAATTATTTTAAAAAAATAGATGTGTTTAATTTAAGTCAGAAATGTATGTTTTTAACTAAATAAAATAAATTGGAAACGAAAAACTTAAATTTTCGACAAAACAGATGAATTTTTAATAAAAAAAATTAAACATTTAAAAACAAAAAATTTCGACAAAAATGTAATAGTTAAATTTTCAGTTAAACAATAACAATTTTTGTGAAATAAATAAATTTAAAGCAAAGGAGTGATATTATAAACAAAAGATTAAATTTCTACTAAAAAATTCAAATTTTTACAAAATACCTGAATTTTCAACCAAAAATATTAATTTGCTGCGAAAAAAAGACAAATCTTTATCAAATAATGTTGTTAAATTTTAAATTAAAAAAATTAATGAAAAAATATTATTTTCAGGGAAAAAAATTAATTTGAACATAAAAATGCAACAAAGTACTTAAATTTTAAAAAGAAAGTTTCAAACAAACTGATATACCTTTGGTAAAAAAACGAATTCTCAAAAAAAAGTTTAATAGTTAATATTTCAACCAAAAAATATTTTAATTTTCAATTTAAAAACTAATAAATGTAACTAAATAATAATAATTTTTGAGATAAGACTTAAATTAGTTAACTAGGAAAGATTTTAAATAAACAAAAAAAAAATTTTATCAAAATTTTGAGGTTTTAGGTCGTAAAGCATTTTCTAACACAATAATTAAATTATGAACTAAACAATACGAATTTTTAGCAAAATAAATGAATTTTTAATTGAAAAAAATCAGTTTTATAAAAAAAAACAAATATGCAATCAAATAGTTGAGTTTCCAACTCAGAAGTTGAATATTTCGCCAAAAAAGAGAAATTTTCAACAAAAAAGATAAATTATTTAAAAAAAATAGATGTGTTTAATTTCAAATCAGAAATATATGTTTTTAACTAAATAAAATAAATTGAAAACGAAATAGTTAAATTTTCGACAAAAAATGTAATAGTTAAATTTTCAGTTAAAAAATAACAATTTTCGTAAAAAAATTTAATTTCTCAGCAAAGGAGTGACATTTTAAGCAAAATATTAAATTTGTACTAAAAAATTGAAATTTTTACAACATACATGAATTTTCAACCAAAAAAAATTAATGTTACGAAAAAAAACAAATCTGTAACAAAAAATTGAATAGTTTAATTTTTAGGTAGGCATTTTGAATTAAAAAAATTTTTTTTATAAATTATTTTCAGAGAAAAAAATTAATTTGAAATTAAAATGCAATAAAGTACTTAAATTTTGAAAAAAAAGTTTTTTTTAACTATAATAATGAATTAACAACAAAAGATTTTTTCTGTCGCTATTGGCGATTATCGAAAATCTCGAAAATTCAATCAAATAAAATTACATAAAATTTGCTGTAAAATTAATAACAAAATTTTGGAAAAAATACCGAGTTTTTTTAAAGAAATTTACAAAATTTATATTTTTTATTGAGAATTCAACTATTTAATTAAGGATGCAATTTTTTTGCTGAAAGCAATCTTTTTTATTTAATTCAATTGGTGCAAATTTTTTTCTAGTTGTTCTTTTATGGCTTGAAAATTGTACTATTTGAAATTTTAATCATTTGGTAGAAAAAATGTGTTTTTTGCTGGAAAGTAAATATTTGATTTTTAATGCAACATCTGGGCTAAAAATAATTTTTTATTGAAAACTCATCTCTTTCTGTGCAAAATCTTTTTTTTTTATTTAACCTTTTTGTCGAAAATTTAATTTATTGCGTATTAAATTAAATTGAATCATATATTTTTCTTACATTATTTTAATTTAAATAAATAATTTATTTATTATTCCCCTATTTCCATGAAAGATGATCCTACTTGCCTGTCTTCAGTTTCAATGGGATGAAAAAAAAAGAAATAAATAAAAAATAAGACAAAGAAAATATGTTAGAAATATAATTAAAATTTGTTGTAAAATTATAATTTACCTAGGTTGCAACGTCAATAAAGTATCTATTTTACTATGACATTTTTATCATAAAAAGTCAAACATAAAAAAAAAAATGATCAACCATCTCGGCGTTTATAACAGGAATATGGTTTTATAGTCTCTTTGAATCATTTATTACTAGAAGAAAAATTTTCCATCATTAGTATTAATTTTATCTGTGTGGAATAAATTACAAAGACCCGTTAAAGAAGAATTCTAGAATCTTTTTAGATTTCTGAGTGTATTACATTTTTATAAACGTATTCTCATTTAACGTTCGGCCTCGACTGAACCTCGGATTGAACAAAAACCACCTATCTGATTGTAAGTTTTTTTCTGTTTCATTCTCAACTATTCTTCTAAACGCCTGAAAATTTTTAGGCTATTAGAAGAAAACAATGATAGAGTATTAAAAATTGTATTATATAGCTATTTGAAATTCAATTTTTTTATCTAATTATTGAGATATACTTTTTTGAAATAATAGGAAAATAATTATTCTTATTATTTCAAAAAAATATATCTCTAAAGATATCTCTAAAGATTCTACAAAAAAAATAAAATTTTTAACCAATCCGTTAAATCCTAAATTTCAAGTTAAAAAAATTAATTTCAATCCCCAACTTAGTTAACAACAAGTTAACCCCCAAGTTTTGTTTCATATTGAGATATACATTTTCGAAAATAATAATAATTATGATTGCATGTCACATTTTTCAAAAGTATAATTTTCAAGTGAAAAAGGTTCTACAAAAAAAAAATTTTAACCTATCCGTTGAATCTTAAGTTTCAAGTTTAAAAACCTAATCCCCCCCCCCCTCCCCTGCAAAAAAATAAATGTGAACATGAAAGATTAATTTTATAAGAGCAAGAAAAATTGATTTTCAAACAAAATTTTAATTGAAGCGTGGAATTTCTAAACTGAAAAAAATCAATTTATTATTAACCAAAAGTGACGGAGTTCAATTTTAATTAAAGAGAATTAATTTTTAACACAATAATTTTTACAAAATAGTTAAATTTTGTATTAAGAACTTGAGTTTTCTGCCCAAATTTTGAATTTTCCGGAGAAAAAGATGAATTATTGATAAAATAGTTTAATTTTCAATTCAAGAATATGAGTTTTCAACAAAAAAGTTAATTTTTAAACAATCAGTTTGAAATTTCAACAAAATAGTTAAATTTTCACGCAAAAAATTAATTTTTATCAAAAAGAAAACGAATTTTCAAAAGACAAGATTATTTCTCTAACAAAAAGATGATTTTCCAACAAAATACAAAAATTTCTAAAATAATAGTTAATATTTTAATTAAAGATCTTCAATAATGGACGTGACTTTAGTTTCTGATAAATTTTAAGTCAATCGATAAAATTTTAAACTAAAAAAGATCAATTATCAAACAAAAATGATGTAGTTAAATTTAAATTTAAATGAATTTTAATTTTTATTGCAAAAACGAATTTTTTATAAAAAAAGTTTGAGTTTTTATGAAAAAGTTGAATTTTCTACCAAGTGTTAAATTTTCAAGTGAAAAAGAGAATTTTCTACAAAAAAGTTAGTTTTCAAGCTATGCTGGCACAAAAAAAAGAATTGTGAACATGAAAGATTAATTTTATAACAACAACAAAAATTAATTTTCAACAAACTATATAAACTTTCAGCTTAATAGTTTGAACAATGGATTTGAGGCTAGTTTCCAAAAAAAAAGTTTTAACTAAAGAGTGGAATTTATAAACTAAAAAAAATCAATTTATTATTAACCAAAAGTGACATGATTCAGTTTTAATTCAAGAGAATTAATTTTCAACACAAAAATGTTTACAAAATAGTTAGATTTTTTATTAAGAACTTGAATTTTTAATTTTTATTTTTATATAAATATTGAGATATGCTTGTTAAAAATAATAATAATAATAATAACGATTTTAAGTCACATTTTTCAAAAGTATAATTTTGAAGTGAAAAAGATTCTACAAAAAAAAAGAAAATTTTTAACCAATCCGTTGTATATTTAATTTCAAGTTATAACAAATTAATTTTAATCCCGCCACCCGACAAAATAAACAAATTGTGAAAATGAAAGATTAATTTTATAACAACAGCAAAAATTTGCTTTCAAAAAAAATTTTAAAGGAAGAGTGGAATTTCTAAACTAAAAAAATATCAATAATTTATTTTTAACCAAAAGTGGCGTAGTTCAATAATATGAGTTTATAACAAGAAAGTTAATTTTTAAGCAATCTGTTGACATTTTAACAAAATAGTTCAGTTTTCACTCAGAAAATTAATTTTTATCAAAAAGAAAACGAATTTTCAAAAGACAAGATGATTTCTCTACTGTATAAATTTTCAACTTAATAGTTTGAACAATGGATTTGAGGCTAGTTTCCAAAAAAAAGTTTGAACTGAAGAATGGAATTTCTAAACTAAAAAAAATCAATTTATTATTTTGTTAATAAAATAGTTTAATTTTCAATCTTAAAATAGGAGTTTTCAACAAAAAAGTTAACTTTGAAACAATTCGTTTGAAATTTTACCAAAATAGTTAAATTGTAACTCAAAAAAAAAAAATAATTTTTATCAAAAAGAAAACGAATTTTCAAAAAACAAGATTATTCTTTTATTATCCAAGATTATTCAAGCTTATTTTCTACCAAAAAGATAATTTTCCAACAAAATACATAAATTTCTAAAATAATAGTTAAATTTCTAATTAAATAGCTTCAATAATGGACGTGACTGTAGTTTCTAATAAATTTTAAGTAAATAAAAAAAACTTTGATCCAAAAATATCAATTTTTAACCAAAAATGATGTAGTTAAATTTTCATTAGAGGGAATTTTAATTTGCATTGCAAAAACGAACTTTTTGCAAAAAATTTTAAGTTTTTATTAAAAAGTTGAATTTTCTACCAAGTGTTAAATTTTCAAGTGAAAAAGAAAATTTTCTACAAAAAAGTTAATTTTCAAGCTATACTCACACAAAAAAAAAGAATTGTGAACATAAATGATTAATTTTGTAATAACATAAAAATTAATTTTCAACAAACTACATAAATTTTCAACTCAATTTGAGCAATGGATTTTTGGCTAATTTCAAAAAAAGTTTTAACTAAAGAGTGGAATTTACAAAAACTAAAAAAAATCAGTTTTTTATCAACCAAAACTGACGTAGTTAAATTTTAATTCAAGAGAATTAATTTTCAACACAAAAATGTTTACAAAATATTTAAATTTTGTTTTAAGAACTTGAATTTTCTGCCAAAATTTTGAATTTTCTGACGAAAAAGATAAATTTTTAATAATATAGTTTAATTTTCGAATCAAGAATATGAGTTTTCAACAAAAAAGTTAATTTTGAAACAAACATTTTGAAATTCCAGCTAAATAGTTCAATTTTAACTAAAAAAAAAATTTATCAAAAAGAAAAAAGATGAATTTTCAACAAAATGCATAAATTTCTAAAATAAATAACGGACGTGACATTAGTTCTACAATAAATTTTATGTAAATAGAAAAATTTTTAATTTTTTAATTTTTAATTTTTATTTAAGGGAATATTAATTTTCATTGCAAAAGCGAAATTTTTACAACAAAGTTTAAGTTTTTAGCAGAAACTTGAATTTTCTACCAAATGTTAAATTTTCAAGTGAAAAAGAAAATTTTCTACAAAAAAGTTCATTTTCAAAATTAAGTTGAATGTTCAACAAAATAGCTTAAATAAATTTTTGGTCTGAATAAAAAATTAATCCCTTTTGATTAAAAATGAATTTTTTTCTAGAAATCCAACTGTTTGGTAGAAAATTTGTATTTTTATTCGAAAATTTTGGTGGAAAATTTAACTAATGAGTGGAAATTTGATGGATTTGATAATTTATCTTCTTTCATGAAAAATAAATTTTTCGTTGACAATTTATATTTTTAGTTTAAAATTAATCATTTTTATTTAAGAATTCAAGTATTTTGTTGAAATTTTGTATTTTTTGGTTAAATAAAAATGTTTTTTATTTTAAATTAAAATATTTTTTTGTTAAAATTCCAACTATTACATTTTTTGCTTAAAATTAAACTTGGCAGGTTTAAAATTTCACTACTTGGTTGAAAATTAAATTTTTTGTTAAAAATTAATATTCTGGTGTTTAAATTTAAGCTTGTTTAGAAATTTCTACACTTTAGAAAAAAATTGAACTGTTTACTATAAAATTAAATTTCATTGTAGAAAATAACTTTTTTTTTTAATTCATATTCGCAGATTGAAAATTGAACTATATTATTGGAAGTAAAACACTAAAATATTACTATTTTTGGTTAATAAATAATCTTTTGTAGCTTAGAAATTTCACTATTTAGTAAAAAATATTTAGAAACTGGCATTACATCCATTTCAGAAAAACCAGTTAGTTGAAAAGTTATGTAATTTTGAAAGTAATCTGCTTGACTGAAAATTTAATCACTCGATTATTTCGTTGAAAATTTATCTCTGTGGTTAAAAGTTTAACTATTTTGTTTAAAAATAATTTTTTAACTGTAAATTAAACCGTTTAATTTTTATTTGAATATTAATATTTTTTAATTAAAAAATTCGAGCAACATTTTTTCTACCAAAAATTATTACTAAATCGTGAAATTTCTAAGCTAAAATAGATTAATTATCAACCAAAATTTCAATAAAATAGTTCAATTTTTAATCTGCGACCATGTGTTTTTAACAAAAAGTTATTTTCTACAAGAAAATTCAATTTTTTACTAAATCGTTAAATTTTTTTCTAAAGGGTAGAAGTTTTTACAAATCAATTAACATTTCAAATCCAATAATATTAATTTTTAACAAAAAATTTAATTTTTAACCAAGTAGTGAAATTTTAAACCTACCAAGTTGAATTTTTAACGCAAAATTTAATAGTTGATATTTTAACAAAAAAATATTTTAATTTGAAATAACAAAAAAATTTTAGCTAAACATTTAAATTGTTAACAAAAAAATCATTTTACATGAGAAAATATAAATTGTCAAATCCATCAAACTACAACTCATTAGTTAAATTTTCCACCAAAAATACAAATTTTCTACGAAACAGTTAGATTTCTTAAAAAAAAATTCATTTTTAACCTAAAGGGATTAATTTTTATTCAGAAACTTGCATTTAACTTTTGTGTAGAAAATTCATATTCTAAGCTTCAAAATGCAACTAGCTTGTAGAAAATTCGTCTTTTTTACTTGAAAATTTAACACTTGGTAGAAAATTCAACTTTTTAATAAAAACTTAAACTGTTTTGTAAAAAATTCTTTTTTGCAATGAAAATTAAAATTCCCTCAAATAAAAATTTAATTAAATCATTTAAACAATTTTAAACAAATCTTAAACGATTTTTTTAGTGAAAATTGAACTGTTTCGTTAAAATTTCAACTGATGGGTTGAAAATTAACTCTTTGGTTAAAAACTCAATTCATGGATTAAAAATTAAATTATTTAATTAATAATTAATCTTTTTCGCTAAAAAATTTAAAATTTTGGCAGAAAATTAAAGTTCTTAATACAACATTTTTCTAGTTTGTAAACATTTTTGTGTTGAAAATTAATTCTCTTGAATTAAAATTAAACTACGCTGCCTTTTTTTAATAATAAATTTATATTTTTTAGTTTAGAAATTCCACTCTTTAGTTAAAACTTATTTGGAAACTAGCCTCAAGTACATTATTCAAACTATTCAGTTAAAAAATTATGTAGTTTGTTGAAAATTAATTTTTTGTTTTAATAAAGTTAATCTTTCATGTTCACAATTTAAACTGTGAATTAAACTTTTTAATTTTTGTTTGAATATTAATATTTTTTAGTTAAAAAAATTTAGTTCATATTTTTTAGTTAAAAAAATGTTGTTACAATTTTTTGTTAGGAATATAACTTTTGTGTTTAAAACATTTTAGATAAACTTTTTTTTGCTTTAGTGGAAAATTGTCAGTTGCTGAAAATTCGTCTTTTTGGTTTGTAAATGCATCAATTTAGTTGAAAATGTATTTCTTTAGTCGAAAAATTGACTATATTAAAAAAAAGTAATCTTTTTTATTTTTCTTAAATAAATTTTTGTTACATAAAATTTAACTTTTCCATTTTAGGTTCCAATTTTTGTATTTTTTAGTTGAAAGTTGAACTAAAAATTTGCTTTCATTGAAAACTAAACTACATCAACTATAAATTTTTTTGTTATTATTCATTGATGTTTAAACATTTAATTATTTGGTAAGAATTGATCTATTTTGTTATCATCTTAGATATTTTTTTAAAACACAATTCTTAAAGTTCAATAATTTTTTATTAAAATTTTTACTGTTGTTAACAATGATCGAAAATTCAATTATTTGGTTGAAAGTTCAAATAATTTATTTATAATTCGATTTTTTTTGTTTAAAGTGCAACTATTTGCAACTGTTTGGTTAAATATAAATTTTTTTGGTTGAAAAATCAATTTTTTTAAATATTCAACTATGTTGCTGAAAATTTAATAATGCTGTTTAAATTGGTCCTTCTCGATCCAAAATTGATCTTTTGTGGTAAAAAAAAGAATATTTTTTGGCTTAAAGAAATATATTAGAAATATTTTTAATTTCAATCTAAAATCGTTTTTTTTCTGTGAATGAAAAATTATATATTAAAAATGTTACAAAATCAAAATAATACTTTTTGAATATTATTAGTGAGGGAAAGTAAAAAACTGATCAGGGTAAAATCAGGGGAAATTCAAGGTGTTTTAAAAATCAGTTTTGCGGCCACCCTGTTAATTCCTAAAATTTTAAAAATTCGTCTCCGACCAAATATGCTGAAACAGAAAATGAAAAAATAAATAAAAATTCCGAAAATTTTTAAGGGCTACAAAGAAACATTTCTATCTTAGAAAAACATTACCTTGTACCTTTCGAGAATTCCAAATGAATCAGAAAACTGGCTTAGAACCGTATACTGCACCATAAATAGAAAACTTGATTAGAAATTAAAAACTCTCTAAATCTAAAATCTTCTACGTGGAAAATTTATTGACTGGATCAATCAACCCTTTTTATTTTTGGAAATAAAAATGATAATTCCAAAATTCATTTGAAACTTTTTTTCCCGAATTTGAATTATTGCACTGTTTACTCTAAGACGTTCCTTATTTTTTTGTACTTTTTCAAGCAATATTATTCGTGCAGGATTTTTTTTAGTTATATCAATTTAAAAAAAATAAAAAATGCACTTTTTGTGCAAAAATCGAAAAAAAAAATTCAGACTATCTTATTGATCATTAGGGTGATTCAAAAATTAAAACTTAATTTTTTTAATTTCGAAAGGCCGCGACCCTTCTTTCTCCTGTATGGTTCGGAATGCAACAAAATAAATTTAATTATTTTTTTCTTTTTTGAAATTTTGATTTTAAAAAGTTCTTCAGAGCACTTGAATTTTTGCTTTTAAAATACACGAGCAAAAATAATTTTTGAGGATTTTGGGAACAACTTCAGTTGATTTGGGAAAACACTTTATTTCAATTTTGTTTGTCACTATTTTGAATTAATTTTTAATTATTAAAACAAATTACTTTGTTTATATAAAAAGGAAACCCAGATTTTGATTCTATTTTTAAAAAAGCCGACTTTTTGAGAAAAAAATTATTTAGACCAATAATATTTGTATTAATAATTATAAATTACTTAACATAAAAATAGTTATTTCACTAGATTCACCATAGTAATTTTTGTCAAACATACAAAAAATAATCAAGAGCTTAAAGGTCTAGATTTCATCCAGAGCTCACATTTTTTTTATTTATGAATTTTTTCGAGGCACCATGGAATCGTGTTAGGTTTAGAAAACCCCTATGATTAATACATAAAATTCTTCGTTAGAAAGTCCCCCGCAATTTCTATAAATTTGCAGTAAATTTTTTCCCAAATGCACAGAAGTTAAACCAAAAAATCATTTCTTTCGAATACTTTACTAGGGAAATTTGAGTGCCCGGAGAGAAAATAAGAATTGCGAAAAAACAAAAATATGCAATTGCTATTGCTGGAGAAAATTTCCTTGCTTCTTACAGATATTTAAAAGAAGAAGAACAAAATTAAAGTAAATACAGTATCTGTGATGAGAAAACTTTTTATTAAAAATTGTTAATTATAATTTTAAAATATAAAAAATTATTATTAAATCATCCAGGCTAACCCTTCCGGGTGTGTTTTTCCTCATTTGTTAATTCATAACAGAAGGATATTTTCTTTGTTCTTAGAAATATTGAAAATAAGAAGAACAAAAGTAAAATACAGATATTGTTTGTGATAAGAAAAATTCCTGCTTTAAATTGTTTATTACAATTTAAAAATATAAGAAAGTGATTTCCAACCAACCGTTCTAACCCTACAAGGTGTGTTTGTCATTCTTTGTTAATTCAGAATGGATAGATATTTTCTTGGTTCTTGCACTTTTTATGAATTAGAAGAACAAGAATGAAACAAAGAGATTTTTTGTGATAAGGAAACTTTTAATTTAAAATTATTCCTTCTAATTTCGTAATAAAAAAAGTAGCATTAAACCACCCAGCTTAACCAACGCAGGTATTTTTGTTGTTCGTTGTCCATTCATAAAGAAATTAGCTTTTCTTGGTTCTTACAGATATTGGGAATCAGTAGAAGAAGTCAAATAACGACAGTGTTTGTGATAATAAAACTTTGTATTTTAAATTCTTCTTCACAATTTAAAAAAGGAGAAAGTGATTTTGAACCAACCAGTCTAACCCCACCAGGTGTCTTTGTCGTTTTTTGTTAACTCATGAAGGAAGGAGATTTTCTCGGTTCTCCCAGATCTTTGGAATAAGAAGAAAAAAATTGAAATAAGAACAGTGTTTGTGTTAAAAAATTTATATTTTTAATTGTTAATCGCAATTTAAAAAGATAAAAAAGTAATTTTTAACCACCCGTTCTAACCCCACAAGGTGTGCTTGTCATCCTGTCTTAATTCAGAAAGGATGGAGACTTTCTTGGTTCTTGCATTTTTTATGAATCAGAAGAACAAAAATGAAACAAAGAGATTGTTTGTGATAAGGAAACTTTTAATTTAAAATTACTCCTTTTAATTTTAGAATATAAAAACCTAGTATTAAAACACCCAGTTTAACCGATCCAAGTATTTTTGTTGTTCTTTGTCAATTCATAAAGAAATGAGTTTTTCTTGGTTCTTACAGATATTGGGAATTAGCAGAAAAATTTAAATAACGGCAGTGTTTGTGATAAGAAAACTTTCTATTTTTAATTGTTGATTTTAATTTAAAAAGATAAGAAGGTTATTTTTAACCACCAATTCTATACCCACCAGGTGTGTTCTTCGTCCTTTCTTAATTCAGAAAGGATGTAGATTTTGTTGTGTCTTATTGATATTAGAAATAAGGAGAACAAAAATAAAATAGAGACAACGTCTGTTATAAGAAAAAATTTCATTCTAGATTGTTTCTCACAAATTAAAAAGATCAAAAAAGTAATTTAAACCATTTAGGCTAATCTCACCATGCGTGTTAGCCTTCCTTTGTTAATGTGTATAGGAAGTATATTTTCCTTGTCCTAACAAATATTAGAAATAAGAAAAGCAACAATTAAATAAATGCAATGTATTATGATCATAAAACTTTTCATTTTGGGTTGTTCCTTTAGATTAAGAATTATAAGAAAGTGTTTGTCGTTCTTTGTTAACTCATAAAGAAGGCGATTTTCTTGGTTCTTATAGACCTTAGAAACAATAAGAATTCAAATACAGATAGTGTTTGTCATCATAAAACTTACTTTGTTAAATTCTTCATTACAATTTAAAAGATACGAAAGTGATTTTTAACTATTCTGTCTGTATATAGAAAGTGTCAATGTTAAAAAAACTGAAGAATATACACTTGAAAAAATATGAAGGATTGATTTTAGGATACCCAATCCAACATAGGCAGTTGTGTTTGTCGTTCCTAGTTAACTCATAAAGGAAGGAAAGTTGCTTGGTTCAAAATTCAATGCTAAATTTTTTGAGAAAAAAAATCAAAAAGCGTTCAATAATTACCAGCTACCAGGTATTTTGAACTCCCTTTTTTTTATTTCATCTCACTGTGTGCCGTGGGTTTGCAGTCTTTTTTAAATTTATAAAGGAAGGAAATTTTCTTGCTTCTTAAGGATATTGGGAATAACAAAATCAACAATTAAAGAAAGACAATGTATTGTAATGAGAAAACTTTTCATTTCGGATTGTTAATTTAGATTTAAAAATATAAGAAAGGGATTTTGAATCAACCAATTTAACCCCGCCAGGTGTATTTGTCGTTCTTTGTTAATTCATAAAGAAGGAGATTTTCTTGGTTCTTATAGACATTGGGAATCAAAAGAACAAAATTCAAACCTGTATACAATTTAAAAAGATAAGGAAGTGATTTTTAACTTTTCTGTCTATGTTTAGAAAGTGTCAATGTTAAAAAAACTGAAGAATATATACTTGAAAAAATATGAAGGATTGATTTTAGGATACCCAGTCTAACATAGTTGTGCTTGTCGTTCCGTGTTCAAAATTCAATGCTAAATTTTTCGAAAAAAAATCAAAAAACGTTTAAGATTTACCAACTACAAGTTGTTTTGAACCCCCTTTTTTATTTCATCCCACTGTCCGCTCTGGATTTGCAGTCTTTTGTAATTTGATAAAGAAAGAAAATTTTCTTGCTTCTTAAGGATATTGGAAATAACAAAATCAACAATTAAATAAAGACAATGTATTGTGATGAGAAAATTTTTTATTTCGGATTATTCCCTTAGATTTAAAATTATAAGAAAGGGAATTTGAACCACCCGTTCTAACTCCACAAGGTGTGTTCTTCGTCCTATCTTAATTCAGAAAGGATGTAGATTCTGTTGTTTCTTATTGACATTAGGAATGAGAACAACAAAAATAAAATAGAGACAGTTGTCTCTTATAGGAAAAATTTTTATTCTAGATTGTTTCTTACAATTTAAAAAGATCACATAAGTAATTTTCAACCCTTTAGGCTAATCTCACCTTGCATGTTAGCCTTCCTTTGTTAATGTGTTTGTTCCTTTGTTAATTTTCTTTGTTTTTACAGAGGCCTTTTCTTCTTATTGGAAATAAGAAAATCAAACAATTAAATAAAGACAATGTATTGTGATGAGAAAATTTTTTATTTTGGATTGTTCCTTTAGATTCAAAAATATAAGAAAGGGATTTTAAACCAACTTGTTTTACCCCACCAGGTGTGTTTGTCGTTCTTTGTTAATTCATAAAGAAGGAGATTTTCTTGGTTCTTATAGACATTGGGAATAAAAAGAACAAAATTCAAATCTGTATATAATTT
>JAAAKG020038500.1:1920-19146 GCA_010014905.2 Druon quercuslanigerum
AAAAAAAAAAAAAAAAAAAAAAAAAAAACAGCAACATTCAAAAAAACGTGTTTTTCGGTTAAGGGGGGTTAAAAAAAGGGGAAAATGAAAAAAAGGGGGGGGGGGGGGGGTCAAATTTTACACAAATCTAATACCTTCTCTGGGTGACAATGTAAAAATTAACTTTTCGTGTTTGTCCACGGAACAGGTTTTTTTTAATTAAAAAATTATTTACGGAAAAGATACATTAATCTTCTGTTATCTCTTTAAAGTGCTGCAAAGAATCATCTACAGTTAAATGATAGACTATGTGGAAAAAGAAAATATCCTAAATTTATGTCAAGCTGGCTATAGCATGCATTTGCTATTTGAGGATGATCTGTAGATGTATATCCAATGTAAGCCGGCTAAAATTAATGACCGAATTAATGAAGATATTTAGGGTATTTGTGATTAGCCAAAGACTAATGAGATTACGCTAAATCTAGCTAAGACTCAGGTTTTATTTTCAGGCTGTTGTCGATATATGAATAACCTAGACGTTGTTTTTTTGGCACCAGTGCAAGTTAATGGAATTGTGGTATCTTTTGTCAGTACTGCTCGCAATGTGGGAATAAGTTTAACTTCTACATTACCGTGAGAGTGGCGTCGTTTTGCATTTCTCCATGAAGTAGATGAAAAGTCAGTGTTTTCGAATGATGTTCTAAATGCAGGTATTTACAGGTACACCTTACAAAAAAGTATGTCCATTGATGATAGATGATATAAAAAATCGTATAAATGACCGGAATAGTGCTTACAGGACCTGGAGGAGGGCGCAGAGTACATCTCTGCGTGAAAGGTATAAGAAGCTAGCGAACCGTGCTATTGCTTTAAGCAGAGAAACAAGGGCTTCAGACTTTGCTCTTTCCTCAACAGTGGAAGCAAGTTCTTATTAGGCCTATAAATAAAGTCAGAGCACCACAAGCTCCCAATGATTACAGACCTGTATCTATAATATGCTGTTTGTCGAAAGTACTGAAGAGAATCAATGAATTTACTGCATCCGTATCAGTCAGATTACAGACGGGGTTTTAGAACGCAGACTTTGCTTGTAAAGGTGTCATATGGTATTAGAAGGGGTATAAATAAGCGAATAATTACCATTATGGTACTTTTCGATTTTAGATAGGCTTTCGATGTGGTTCCCTATTTACCTTTACTTCGAAAATTAAAGGGTCTGGGCTTCTCAGTTACTGTACTGAAATGGCTGGCATCATCTCTACACCAATGCCATACAAGATGTGATGAAGCACTGCAGACATATGAAGTGGGACGATGGTCGTGGGGGCTAAAGCGCAGGCTTTGGACTCTGGAAGAGCCTCGGTGGCCCATGCGGTGAAAACTAGCCTAGCAAAGCAGTTGTTCATCTGCAGAGAGTCGTGGGACCGGTACCTCTAGAGAAAAAGGTTCTCCAAGTACTTGAGGATGTTGTTCTTGGTGGTTCGGAACCCACCTTAAACTGTAGATCCTCCTCCCACCACCAAGTAAGTATGTGGGAGGTGTATAAAGGATAGGGAAGAAGGTATAAGGAAAATTTAAACCCTTAGGGGACACATTAGAAGCTTCCATCCACTGCAGACATGCGTTTTGTATGTCTACAGTCTACGGAGGTTGACGGCTTAATCTGAATATCAAGAAGTCTGATGCCTTAGTCATTGGAAGTTCTCGATATATCAATTGCTTGGAAGTTGAATCTTTTCCTCTAGTCAAGGTAAACGATGTTAATGAAGCTCGAAAGACAGAATCAATTATTATGAGTACTTTCACTAATACTGCTTCATTTTAACTACTGCTGTGCAGTCTGGAATGATTTGACTGATTAACTAAACACAAAACGTACGAAACTTCTTAGCTTGTACATCCGGTTTATTTTCTATTTGAAACGTGATGAATACATAAAACTCCATATCGAAGATTTGAATGGCTTACTGTGAGGAATAGACGAGTTTATGTAATTGATGTGTTAACGTATTAAACACTTAAATTGCAGAAACCAGAGTACTGGTACAGCGACTTTGTGAGTAGGGCTGCGATTACTCATACGTTGGTCCGCCAAAACGAGTCTGCGGGTCACATCAAGTCGCACGGTAACGTTCCGGAAATCGTTTGAAGCATGAGCAATGAAGTTATGGAAATCCTTGCTGCTGCAAGTGGTAGAGGCGTTAACGGTTACATGCTTCAAATCGAGAATGAGTATCTGCTTGGTAAAGAAAGCATAAAATATGGTGAGGGTAACTCAATCAAATAAATGCGAGTTTGAAGTTCAAAATATGGATTAGTATAAAGGTAGCATATGCTAATTTTTGTTTCATTATGAGAAAGTATTATGGAGCATTATGTATTATGTATCATATTATAAGGGTGATCTTACGCGCCAGACAGAACTGTTGGAGGTAAAGCTTTCACTTCTGGATACTTGTTTTTAGAGCTGCCAACCTTTGCAAAATGTTAGGAGGAACAGTATTGACGGTACAGAGGAAGTGATTCCAGAAGAACAGCCTTTTACATCTTGCTCGCGATGGACTGAGCCTGATGCTGGCATGTAGAGATTTTTTGATTGTCCAATAAATGAAGCCTACATACCTCCAAGGCAGCCGATTATGAGAACCACTGGATGGACTTTGTAGCATAGGTACAGCCTGCTCAGCGCGAAAAGAAGAGCCTGATATTTCGCCCCTTTTTCGTTCTCCTTTGCCGTGATATTACCATCGGCTAGTGCTGAGAATTCAATGACTTAAATTAACTTGGTCTTTAGACATTGGAGGAAAATATCAGGCTTTGTATGTATGTTTTAGCTTTGTTTGGGCGTATGGCAAAGGAGCATTAGATCAACACGATAGAAACGCCGAAGATGGTAATATAAGTCTTTTAGAGCCGCTTTGAGTCTCTCCATATACCCGAAGCATGCAAACTTTTAGCATACACTGAGAACAAGTCCAACTGTTCCTAGCTCTTGCTTGCACGCTCGGCAGTTAGTATCGCCTACAGATACGTGTCTTCCTTTGTATAGGCATTTTTTGGTTAAAATTGGATTTTTATATTTTTTGGAATATCTGATGAGAGAAGTGTGCCCCCGACATACTGGACAGAGCATGGTTTTTAACCCATCATTGACGGACTGGGTTGCAGTCAAGTGCACGATGAAGAACCTTCAGCGTAAGGTGTATTGCGAACCCCTAGAGCCTCGGTAAACGAGGCCGACTCAGGAATCGAATCCCGGACCTCTGAGGTGAAGACCGAGCATTTAAACAACTGAGCCACGGATAATATTATTATTATGATTATTTACAAACTTTTACTCAGGTGAACCCGAGTTTTCATCATAGCCACGGACTAAGTCAAGAGACTGATGAGACGAGGAGCTTGTAAGTTAATTTAATACGATGCTTGAAACATTTTTCGATGATGTTGAAAGTACAAAATTACAAGCATGGTGTAGTATGTAGTTCGTCTTTTACCGCTGCTATACTTAAACAGCGGCCGCGAGCTTTGGAGGTAACAACAGTCTCCTCTAAATGGTTTCTTAGAGCTACCATCTACCACTCCGCAGATTTTTAGTCGCTTGCTCCTTGATGGTCGAGAAAGTTTATTAAATTACGACAGGTGTTTAATAAAACCACCTTCTAAGCTTCTGCCAGTACCCTACTGATTCCTAAATGTTCAAGATGTTCAGTGCAATGCCTGTAATCAAAATCACAATAGGATGGATAGATGCACATTCACATTCCTCCATATGGTATTTACTTCATGCCTTAACTCGCTATACTTATAAATCTTGGTTGTACAGGTTGACTGCAAATTTCAGTTAAATGGACAAGCAAGGTCAATGGTGTAGACTCTTCCACCTTTTTTTCGCGCATCACGATGTCAGGTAGATTGACCCGGATGTAATGATCTGTCTCGACAGTAATATCCCAATATAAGATGTAATCTTCGTTTTCTAAAACGGGCATTGGAATGCATCTATAGAATTGCATCGATTCTGTTAAGAGCCCTAGGTTTAGGGCAAGGTGTGGATGGGCATATTCTCTCTGATCCATTGCGCGACAGCCATCAATAATATGCTGGATGGATTCGTTGGTACCTCCACATAATTGGCACCGGTCAACCAAGTTTTGATGTCACACGTACTTGCGATCATTTATGTTGCTTACAACCTTGTCCTGTATCGCAATGACAATCCATTTCATGTTGATCTAACGTTTTGGGGTGCTCGCCGTAGATAGCTTTATGCCTCCATTGTATTTCTAATTCATCTATTATTTCTGCCCTAATATGCAAGGCTTCCTGTAAGGACAAATTCAAGGGCGTGTAGTCAAGAGCCTCTTTACAACAGCTGGTGCTGTAAAGCGCAACATCTCGTTTAATGCTAAAATAGTATCGCAACTGTATAACTTCTAAATTACAGTTTTTTCACATCTACAAAGCCCCTAGTTCCTATATATCGTGGTAGAACTACCCTTTTAATCGCTGAATTAATATCGTGCATTCGGTGCTTCGACATTCCTACGCGGACGATTCTGTTTAACCTTGCAAGTTCGATGTTAGACCATTTGCTAAGCCCAAAGGAGTACGTCGGGACAGGAATGGCATAGGTGTCGATTGCCTTGGTTTTGTTTGCCGAGTTAAGAGAACTCTTCATAAACAATCTGTGTCTCGTCGTGAAGGCTCGTTGAGCTTGTTTTGACTATCGTATGCTAAATACCCTTAGATTCAAGAATAACCAGATATTTATATGACTAGCTCGCAGCGATTGCCTTGAGGTCATTTTTAAACTCGTTTTCTAACTCTGCGCTCCCTAATTTCCCTCTGCTTAAATGCACTGTTGTGCATTTATTTCGTCCGAACTCACTGTAGATATAATTTGAAAACAACTTTGTAACATCGATCACTTGCTGCAGTTTCTGATCTGAACTAGCGTATTGCTTCAGGTCATCCATGTACAGAAGATGGGTCACTTGATGACCACCCTCATTATCATGTATTCTGAACCTATTAGGCATGCTGTTTAGTGTTTTGCTGAATGGGTTCAATGCCAAACAGAAACAAAGTGCACTAAAGGAGTCTCCTTGAAATTGACCCATCGTAATGCGTGTTGATATAGTTATCCTTGGTTGTCCATGACCAAAATACTTGATTCTTGAGCACCAAAGCACAATCTCACGATTTAGGAAGTCCATGATGCGTGGGCAGGTTTTGTGAAATTTTAAGACTTCAAGCAAATAGTCATGCGGCATGGAAGGAAAGTATTGCTCGTAGACAATGTATGCCATATGCAGATTCCATTTATGTATACGAGCTTGAGTCATGGAAACCGCGTCTATAGTGACTAGATCTTTACTCTCTCGCATAAAGCCTGGCATCAGATCTGGGTGTTCGATGATCTTACGAAAACACCTCTCCAGCGCATGATGCACACTCGTCAGGTACTTGTACTAAAAGTCGTGAACCATGTCCGGACCGATCGCATTCCAGTTACTTGCCCTTCTCAAGACCGTTGAAACGACGTTAATTTTACATCAAACACCCGACCAGTAGTCATTCATGTCTTCCAATGAAGGGACTTCGGCGTCTTCTTTACACTCTGTTCACGATAGAACATTCTTTCATCTGTCTGACAGGTTCGATTCTGCTGCCTTCATAACTACTTTCCTTGCTCCGGCGCAGAGTGGCAGTAAGAACATCAAGTCTGCATTTCGGTGTTTATAATCTCATGCAATATTGATGGTGTTAATGTCTGAAAGTACCGAGGGTGGATTATTTTAGTAACATGATTTATCAGCTTACTGGTTCCATTTCCTTTTTTATATTGAGTTAATCGATTTAATCTGCACCTTACTTTGCTGTCATCCATATCCAACCTGATCTACCATGGTGGATCTCGATCCGTTTCGGGGACAAATACTCCATTTGTAGGCTTAGTTCTGCAGCCGAACGTTCTAATGGTTGCCACAGCTGCATAGTATACAAGAGTTTGCACCTCTAACGCAGTTTGTGTTGTGATGAAATGCGCAACTACAACCTTGCTGTTGAGGTTTTCTATTAGTTCACACAGATCATTTGTGATGTTTATCTTGGGCAGAAAAGTCTTTGTCTTGATTCTACGTATCTGAACTCTAGTAAAGCATGACAAAAATTTTTGTCAAGGTGCTGTAGTTTTTCTAGGATTTTTATGTTCATATCAGCGTTATAAATATCCGGATATGGTTTTAGTGGACCCGGTACTTGATAATCATTATCCCTAGCGCCTATGCCTTCAGCTTGAAACAGGTCTTCGTTGCCCACATATTCCAAGGGAAGTATATTAATAGGAAGCTGCTGTTCCACTTCCATTTTGATACAAGCTATTTTTACAGCCAAAAGCAATCTGTTTACAGATGATGAGGGTTTTTTATCTGTGATGTTCTCTGCTCACACTTTGCCCACATTTCTCTGCCAAAAAATAAAGGCGCATAACATCTCTGTTCATATGAAATGTCCATTTCCATCGCTTTTTTGGTTGCTGAACCTCTGCTTCTTCCTCTGTTTGTTTAAAGCCATTCACCTCTGGAGAATGTGGTGGTGTTGGATCAGCAACAGGTTGAGGAAGTACATCATTTGCTCCTGGTCGACTGGGTGACGCGGCTTCCTCTAACTGATGTTTATTTCTGTCGTTTTTCTACGCCAAATCAACTTGTTCTTCAATCTCCATTGCTCGGTCTTCTGAGACGTGTAGATTAGTCCTGATGTCCTTCACCTAAGCGATAAAATCTCTTAGAGCGACTTTCTTTACATCAGGATACTTTGCAGCAGACTTCGTCCTTCAATTCTTTCCTTTTTTCATTTTTGTTTCGAACTTCGCACTTTCGTAAAAGAGACGCACGAATTCCTCTTTCAGTGTGGTATCAATGCTCTCCCACGGTATTTCTGTCGAGGAGCCAAAGCATCCTCATCAGGCACAGTTCATGTTCCACTGCTTACATTTTGTCGCAGATGTTTTTGCTGGCAGGCTGTTTGAATAGTAAGATTTGCCTAACTGCCTCGCAGCTTAGCATCACCGCCGTCCTGCATGCTATGGTCTCCAGCGGCGGCTCCAGTGGTATCCCGACGATCCTCAGGAAGCGAAAAATGTTTCAAAATCTTTAAAATACTTTCCAGTATTATTTATGGGTTTTGATGCTCTTCTTAGACCCTCTCCTCTTCGTTATCTGCCTCCCTGACATGGGAAACCTTGTCAGTAGCAGTGTTACCGCCAAAATAGCCGTTAGTCATGCGAGGAAAGCTCAAGCTCTACCGCGACACCAACGCGAGATTGTTACTATTATAAATTATAAGGTATTATTGTTATATATATATAGTACGATGAGAGAGCCAAGAAGTACTCTGTTACTATTATTAATGTTTTATGGAGTTACTTATTGTAAAGAATTTTATGAACCTTCAGTTAAGCTCCCCTCCCCCTCTTACTCTCTCGCCATAAACCCTCAAAATTGACAAAATAGCACCAGTATTTCTGAAAATATTCAATATTATTCTACTCAAAAACCCTACCGTTTATTTTCTGTTGATAATTTTTCTATACTTCTCCTGATGTAAAAAATATAATCCATGATAGTCTCCTCGGTACCCCCGCATAGATTTTTGCAGGAAGATATATAACATCCTGCAAAATATATTTTTGAAAAATTCGATAATGTCCATTTTTCCAACTTCATAATTATTTTACCAAAACGTTGTTTAAGCAGTTAAATTGAATCCTTTTTCGTTTTAATCGAACTACACAATTATTTTTTGTCGTGGAAAGTCTTCCTTTCATTAATTTCTTCATCTTTAAGAATAGGAAAAATTCACAGGGGGCCATGTCTGGTGAATACGGTATTTGAGGCATGATTATGGAGCTGTTTTTAGCCAAAAAATCACAAACAAGCAACGATGTGTGAGCGGGTGCGTTGTCGTGATACAAAGACCATGAATAGTTTTGCTATAAATCCGGGCGTTTTGTCGTAATGCTTCACGCAAACGACGCTTAAATTCTAGGTAATAATCCTTAATGACCGTAAGACCTGCTGGTAAGAACTCATTATGCATCACGCCATTGTAATCGAAGAAAACAGTGATCAAAACCTTCACAGTTGACCGAACTTACCGTGGTTTTTACGGTCTTGGGGATTCAGGATGTTTCCACTGCGACAGATGAGTATTTTTTTCGACGTCATAACCATATACCCATGGTTCGTCACCAGCTATGACCCTTTTGAGCTAATCTGGATTGTCGCTGACGTCATACAAACAGCGCCTGAGCGATGTTCATGCAACGGTTCTTTTAGTAAAAATTCAGCAGTTTCAGGGTAAAACATGCGTAAAAACTGCATGGCATGATCCAACCGATATGCCGAAATCTTCAGCAACTTCTCTAATAGTGATTCGATGATTATCTACAACAATTTTCTTCACATCTTCAGCGTTTTCGTCGGTTGCTGACGTGTTTCGGCATCCAGAGCAGGCATCTTCACTAACATCTTCTCGGCCTTCTGTGAAGATATTGTACATCTCATAAACACTTTTTTTGCTCAAAGCAGACTCGCCATATGCCAAATCAACATTTCAAGTTAATTGTATTTTTCACACAAAGTTGAATACAGATTCTTTGATACATTTATCCGTTAGCAAAAAATCGCCAAGCAAACCAAAACGCGTCTAACCATTATATTTATCAAAAACGAACTAAACATGCAAAATCCCAATATCCTTGTCAGAAGACTAGCATTTTGTAAAAAAAAACAAAGAAGGAAAGAAAGAAAAAAAAGGAAGAAAAGAAAAAGTTGAATCCCAATATTCTAGTCGGAAGAATTCGTTTTATTATAAAAAGTTATTACCATCTAAAATCCCATATTACATTATTTAGAATAAAAATTATATTTACCTTTATAAACGCTACGAACTTCGGTTACATACAGGTTTTTAAGTTTTTTTAAGTTAACATTTTCTTATGAAAAATGAGTGCAGGCCATTTTGTAAACAAAATGGAGTACATGCTTTTGATTTTTTCACGAGCTTCATATTTTTACCCATTTCACTTTTCCTTACTGAATTTTTGGAGCAACGCCCAATATTATTGAATAATCGAACTACATAATAAATACATCTTTGAAACTTTACTAAGTTTTATATATTTATTAGATTGTTTTACATTGGGACAATGTAATGTGAAAATGGTTAGCTTGCACTTTTTTATTTTAGCAGTAAATTATCTGGGAGTTTTTTTGGTTTCATCGAAAAGAATTTAATTTGTAGTTATGAATCGAAGATGCGTAAATACCATTCGCGTTTTGCGCGCACAACTTGATACCATGGCATTACTGAGTAGCCGAAACTGTCCCATCGTCCACCACCTTTAACATAGGTAGTAAAAGATATATTTCTATTAGCTGATGAAAGTAATAATAGCATTTGCCATCTGAAATTTAGCCTTCTATAAGTTTACAGTTTAGATGCGCCATTACGTCTAAATGATGGTCGCTCGTAATCTGAGAGTTCTGCGACAACACCTATATTATTTAAAGGTATTTATTAGTTAAAGAATAAGTAAATAAAATACAAGTAAATAAAAAAGTGCAAGTAAACAAACTCCTGTACGGACTAAATGATTTTACACAATTGCATGAAAAACTATTTAAAAGTAAAGAACAATATTATAAAAATTATAAGCGAATAACGGATAATTTTACCAGCATTGTTTCTCAAAAAAATTCAATCGAAACAACAAATTTGACGTAATTTTTCGTTCATGAAAGGCTCCCCGCTCATTATTCGCCGTACAAAAGTGCAAAAGATTTGATCGCCGCTAGGGCATCACCGTGCGACTCGAGGCGTCCAGGCAAGCCGAACTTTTGGATGAGACAGCCTTCCGAAAAATATCTTAAGTCGGCTGCTGGAGGTTTAATTCTTTCTTGGAGCATTCTATACCCAAGATACCATAGGAGGGTTCTTATAGCGGCACGTCAGCTTACTGCTTTACTCACGCTTTTACAGCGGCAGTAATCACCAATAATGATATATGCATTTACTCTATTCCAGGGAAGGTGACGAAAATAGTTAGTATACCCCAAAGGCTCCAATAGATTTGTTAAAGATTTCACTTATCTCGCCTGACTGTGCTGGCCTCGGGTCTGGCTGGTACAGTGACGTGTAATTTTTTATGTCAAAAATCAGGACCGCATATATAGTCTGTGAACCCGGAACAGTATATGCTCAAAGATTGGCAATGTAAGTAACTTCTGATAAAGCAGTCAAGCGTAAAGCCGGCAGAAGAACGGACGGTACAACGACGCGAGATGAGTGTGTATTACTTTTAATCTTAATATGAGTTATGAAAAATTAAATGAGAGAAAACAGTGTGAAGTCTAAACTCTACAAAGTTGGTTTCATTATATAATTTTATCTACTGAAAACGAGCTTTAATTTGGCTCGAGCCTCATTAATGGGGGACGACGGGCCAAATACTTATGTATTCTCGCTACCCTCCTTTCCTTTATTAGTTATTTTGATTTTCTTCTGGGGATATATTTTCTTGCGAGATATATTCTTGGCACGGTTGAATTGATTTGTTAACACTTATTGGTTCCAAAATTGAAATATAGTTTACTTGCTAAAATAACTGCATATATTTGGCCATTATTATTAATTTTAATACTAACCTTATTAAACCTTTCAGAAGGTATGAGTTGTAATATGATAGGCTCCATAGTAGTGACGTTTCCAAACCGAACCTCTGGGATGTACAGAGCACAGACTACATGGGCCCAGCCCGCTTGATCTGTTCTCTTAAGAGCACCATCTCGACTTGGACATAACTCACAGCGCTGTTACAAAATTACATAAACAATGAATCAAATTAACATATTCTTTTTAAGCATTTATTACCAAATCCCGAGCTTAGGCGAGGTAGTTTAGAAATATGTAAGTAAGGGACACGAGTTACGCTGATTACCTCAGACCACCTGCTTGGTAAAGCCTAACTAATTATTTAATTTGAGAATGTTGCCACTTAGAAAGCCTAAGGGTTACGTGCCAAAAAAGAATGTGTGATTTTTAATTGTAAAAATGCTACCTTCTGAATTTCTTCCTTTTTTGAAAAAATTATTGCCCTAAATTTTGTTTCCATATTTAAAAGATTTTTTAGAGGTGTTGCCATTCCTTTTCAAGTCTAAAATTAAATTTTTATAGTTTTCAATTTAAAAAATATACAAATTTAAGGTTAAACAATTTTTTCATCCCTAAAAAGTATTTTTTATTAATTGAGGATTAAGCCCCTAACAAAACGAAAGTTTATAATTGCTTCACAGTTATTGCTTATATCTCTAATCTTTTTTCCCATGAAATTAAGGGTTTATTTCTCAATGGATAATTATTTATCAATGAATAACAAATACCTTGTACGGCTGAAAGAAATCTTTAGCCTTAAACTTGTATTTAAAAAGAATTAAAAACTAAGAAACTTTATTTTGAGACCTAAACGGTAGTATAAACGGCAGTATTTTTTCACCAAAAGGAAGAATTTCAGACGGTAGATATTGCAAAAATACAAAATACACTTCTTTTGGGCACCCTACCTGAGGAAGTTTGTGCTATGTGCAATAATGTAAGTCAAATCATATACAGTTCAATCATAAGTTTTTTATTATAACAAAGGAGTAAACGTTATGATACAATAGAAAGAAATTATAAACACAATAACAGAGAGACTTGGAGTAAACAAGCCCAAAGGAAGCACTACTATTAGTAGAGTGGCGCCTCTGCGACCCAATTCGGGGAGATATATCCATAGATGTCCATCTAGAAGGGACATTAACGTATTGTACAATTGATCAGTTTTCATAATTAATCTGTGTCTCTATAACGTCTTGGATATCCACTATTAGTAACCGTGATGTACACCTGTGCAATTTGCTGAATGATATTGACGAAAGGAGCGATTCGAAACATGCGTGAACCGGAGAAACGCGACGGTTTAAATTTTTACTCGTGGTGAGTCCAGTGGTCTTCGCGCGCTGATTGTTGGCGCGAATGGCCGTTCTGTTTCCTGACAGTTTGGTCTAGCCTTAATTGAGTGACTAAAATATATCAGCGTGTTTTTCGCAAGTGGTAATGGAAGGTTACCGGTTAAGTGCTAAATTTTTTTGCTGAATTTGTCCCGGTAGAGACTTCTGTTTTTATAGTACTGCTTCAAATTAAGGTTAGCCGTTACCTATAAATTGTTAACTCTCGCTACTGATTGCCTTTTTACATCGTAAGTGCCGTTTTTCCTCTTCCCGTCAAACTATTCAAATACTAGCATGATCTTAATAATATCCGTATAAAAATGCAAATAATTTTGTTCACAAATTATTAAATGTACTATAACCTGTCAAGCTCATCAATCTCCTTAGGCATGGTGGATACTACGGAGCCTACACCTACTCAAATGGTACCGTTTGAGCCTGCTAAATTAAAAAGGAATAATAAATGGTTGCAGAACTCTCCTCATGTCCTTATTAAGAATTTAAGTATGGCTCTGCTGTTTCACCGGTAGGGAAAAATAACAAGACAAAAGTCCCCACCTACCTAGGTTACCCCCTCCCCCTGTATCTCTTCCCAATAGTAAAGGGTGAAACGGAATAAGGCCAGTTAGAATACACTATTCCGAGTGTTCAAGGCCTACACCTAGATCGTATGTTAATAGTAGCTTGGGAGATAGTGAAGTGAAGAGATTGCAAGCAATGCCATTGGCTGAAACTCCACTCGCTTACTTAACAGTAATTGGCTGTCGATGTACATATCAGGCGCGATTATTTAAACTCGAGAGTTGCTTTTCAGACTATGTACCAGCGAATGTTTGGCACCTCTAGGAGCACAGATGATCAGGACGAATAGTTTAACAGAATATTGTGGGTATAACAGTTATAATTCTCCCTGGCTGTGATGTTCTTGTCGGCTAATGCCAAAAATTCGATAACAAACATGGTTCGTTCCTCGAAGTCAAGAAGAACTATGTCAACTCTCGACTGCGCCATAGGAACGATTGCCGCGAATATGTAGGTCCAGTATATTCGGCACTTCTCATTTTCGACAATTGAATCTATCCACCTCAGACCGTTTGGAGTAGTGGTATCAGAGCTACGCTATAAGAGACAGGAATGGTAATAAAGCACTCTTAGGGCTGCATTGTGCCGTTGTGATTTTTGAATTTGAACTCAGACAAAAGCTTAAGTTGTACCTTTTTAGAGGACAAATTTTTGAACAAAAAAAATTCAAATCGTATATGTTTTAGAGGTCCCTATTCGATTTTCATCTTTTTTATTAAATTTTTAAATTATGTTTACGTTCTAAATGTGTTGTAAGTCTATTTAATACATTTTTAAGCACATAGAATTTTCGTCTTTATTTACAAGACTGTATGTAAACTGAAAAAAGTTTCACTAATTTTAATGAACATTATTTCAAACTTGGACTTATTATATTCACATTTTCTATAAAATTTCCCTTAAGTCATCTGAGGACTGATAATTATCAAGTAAACTATGTAAGTTACTTATTATAAACACATTTGAAAACAATTTTCAATAACATTTAATAAACAATCCGTTTTACTAGTTTTTGTATACATATAAAATAAAAGCACATAAAAAATCGAATTGTAATAGTTATTCATACAGCTGATAGCTTTTCAGAGTTGATTTATTCGTATCTCGATTACGTTTTCTACTGTCTTCTACTACGTGAAACTGTTTCTGCTTCGCTGATTCCGACTTTGTTATCGGATAATTTGCATTAGACATCAGTGTTACCGAACGTTCAGACACATCTTTCACAACTTTAAAAGCATCAATCTTTTCTTTCAATTGATGAAATGTGTTGCTAGTACTCCAAATTCCGGGATCAGTCTTCAGAATAAAATTAGTATTCAAACAGATGCAGCACAAAGTAGGAACGGCAGTTTAATTACATCAATTACATATTTCTACATAATTAATAGACCAAAACCCGCATTACCCATTGATTAGCCTGCTGCAGAAGTAAGTTTAGGGATCCTTCAAATTTTATCAGTTTCAAAGCCAGACACAGCCACCGCCAGACTTTCAACATGTAATTTCGGATTCTCTTTATTGGTAGTATCCTGCATTCGTTTACCATTCCAGTGGGCCTGTAAAGCAGGTTTTTCAAGTTCGAGAAACTCTTGTTGAATACTATTGTTAATTTTTGTTTTGATGAGCTAAACATTTAAGATCTACAGATGAAGAAGATAATGAATGTTCTTTTAGATCCTGATCATTTGATCGAGCAATGGCTCCAGCTAAATTGTAAATTTTCGATCCGATAGACTGATCCAGTCTAATACTCAAGATATATCGGAGCTATTTAACATATTTTCTACAATTCGCGGTTTTTGACTTGCATGATGGTGGCTGTAGTAAGAACGTGTGAGGTGACAGTGAGAAAATTTTGCGGAGTTTGCATGGAAGGTATGAGTGGAATGTAAGGCTGGAAGCTTAGGTGGTGAGTAGGGTGTGAGGGGTGAATTGAGGAGTTAACACTTAAATTTCAGATTAGGTGGCCCAGGGTGGCTCTCGTATTGCTGGGGGATGTTAAGAGGAGAAAAGACGGTATCTAAAGAGGCTGTAAGCGGTGGAATAGAGCAAATAAAGGGTAAATTTGGCGCGGCAGCACCATAAATCTTGAGAGACGTCTGTAGAGTGCAGAAGGTACTTTTTCCATGGAGATATCTCAGTTACCGACGAAAGAGAGGGAGTTAGTTAACGTGAGTACTGACAGTGCTGGTAGTGAATTCAACGGGGAGGAAATTAACCAAAGGCGACGACGGTCCACTGTACGTGACCTGTTGTCAAGGGGCGCGTCGGGAAGAGGGGAAAACGGAACAAAGAAAGCAAAAAGACGAGGGAGAGAGCGTCTGGCGCAAGTGAGGGGGAGGATCTCTTGAACAGGAAGAGAGACAGCCAAGAGAGTCCGGAGAAGAACATGGTAGAGTCCGTTTAAACAAAGCGTGCGGACACGTAGGTCACCTCTCCCCCCACTAAAAATGTCGGTAAGAAAGAAAAAAGATCAAATGAAGCAGATGGAAGGAGAGATAAGGAAGTAGAAGGAAAGGGCGTAAACAGGTCTGGGAATGTGGAAGGAAGGTCGAAAATAGAAGTAGGTGACAGGAGGGAGGGCAAGAAGCAAGGTATTTGCGAGAGGGCAGAGAATATGATAGAAGAGACAGTAGGGGAGCGTAGAAGTGAAAAGGTAAAGAGCACTAAAGCTACAGGGCTGGGAAGAAAGAGAGGGGGTCAAAGCGCTGCTGCAGAGCATAGGGTGGGTTAAAGGAAAAGTAGGAAAAGTTAGGCTGGAGGGGAGAAAGGAGAATGAAATGGCGGTTGTGGAATTGGAGAGATGGCAAGCAAAGTTGGGGGTAATGCGAAACAAAAATAGGATAAAGGATAAAAAGGTTTTCCACGATCAAGATTTGACGAAAAAGGGAAGGGATGTGCAGAGAATGCTAAAAGACAGGACTAGGAGGGACAGGAGTGAAGGAAGGACGATTGAAGGAAGTGCAGGGAAATTTTTTTCCATGGGAATTAGGGGGTTGGGGGTAAAGCAGGACGGAGGAGAAGTAAAGAAGAAAGATGAGGATTTCAGGAGGTATATCCAGGAATTTGATGTGGTGAGACTGGTAGAGAGGGAGAGGGAAAAGGCGTGCAAATGAGGTATATGTAGAGACAAAAGATAGAGTGAAAGAAGGGCAGGGAATCTTGGAGGCCCCTTTGGAAAACTAAATTTAGTATCTCATTTGGAAAATATCGAGTGACAACGAACAACGTCAGCTTCCACAGCAGCGTCTTTCAGGTCGTCGTCATGAGCCCTCTGCTTGTTTGTATCATACTTCTGCCTGTATCTCTCGTACTACGAAATTCTTCTGGATACATCTGTGAAGAAACTAATCATCGTGAGCATAAAGTCACTCATGTATTTGATATGGATGATCTAAAGATCTATGCTTCTGGTAAAAACAAACTTCATAGTGCTTTAAATATCGTCAAGCAGTATACAGGAGAGATTAGTATGGAATTTGCATTGGAAAAATTTTCCAAAATTCATTTAAAGAAAAGAAAGATTATTGGCGTTCCCTAGGAACCTGAGCTTGTACATATAAGTATTATTAGAAATCTGGAGACTGGACAGACCTATACATACCTGGGCGTGCCTAAAAAGTCGCATTCAGGACGCAAGATCAGTGAAGGAGTCCCTTCAAAGCAGATACAAGCATTTTTTTGGAAGATTTGGTCTTCAAATCTGTCAGCGTTCAACAAGGTATCTGCGACTAACATGCCTGCCATCCCAGTTCTACTCTACTCGTTTGGGCTGACTTAATTAACGAAGAACGAGCTTAAGATCACGCATATACATAAAAGCTTACATATCAATTAGTCTGTTTCGCAATTATACATTTCATACCATGAAGGCGGACGCGTACTTCTGAATCTACTGTGTCTTCATAATCGAATTGTTATAAGTACCGCTTACATCGTTGCAAATTACCAAGACCTTCTCCCACAAATGGTCAGGAACGAGATGATTAGCAAAGAAGCGTTTCTTTACAAATCCGAAGTAAAGAAAGCAGAGGTTGAAAAATTCCGCCAAGAGCTACTTGACCAGAAAATGCCAGGACGGTGGAATTTCCATTTTAGTATAACGCGGCCACAATTTAAGTCAAGAAGTTCCCAGAGGTAGGTGCAGAGCGTAGCATGCACATGCTGAGAAGAGAGTTTCGATATTAATTTGAAAGACTCGGAGCTGAGTGTTCTACCGGTAACAAGGTGAATGAGGATCCCAGTGTTGATTCAAATATTCTGGAAATTTTAGGAGAAGATTTAAATGGTTTAGTAGAGATCTAATCTCCTAGATAAATATTCACGCATACACGGAAAAAAATTTGGTGCTGCTGCCGTCCCTGTAGATACAACTGCTGCGTTTAACGTGGGGTAGCTGTTGCTTTCCGTATAGGAGCACGCTATTGTCTGTTTGAGGGATAGTTGCTGCGCCTTGGAGAGAGAGAGCAGTTGCCTCATAACAATGAGAACTCAGCGCTACCTCCAGTGTGGATAGCATCTGTACCACGGTAGTACGACTCCCATGTATTTTTTTGACCAGTTATTTGCTGCGCCAACAGAGCCATCTTCAGTTGGGCTC
>JAAAKG020038511.1:0-19146 GCA_010014905.2 Druon quercuslanigerum
AAAACAAAGTTAATCGCTGAAAAGGAAAGCTTGATCGTCGAGGAGCAGAAACTTGCTAATCTGCTGAGAAATTAACGTCAGCCCTGAATCTCGATTTAAAGCTGGAGAGACTGCACCTTGATTCACTGTCTTTAGTTCTGCCAGGAGGCACTCACGGCGCATCGGTCGCTCCATATGCAGCCATGTTGCCAAAATTTGTTTCCACTATTTAACACGTACCTTCACCCCCGTGGCTAAGAGAACAGAAAGAGTGGGGGCGATGCATATGGCTGCTTGATTGTACTGCCAATTGCACTGTCGGTAAAAGCCGCATCTACATGCTGCTGCCACATGTGTTAACGGGAATTTTAAATTTGAATAATAAGTCCGAATGATAGACGAAGACAAAAATACCATTAGGAATCCAATAATTAATTTTTTTTTAAATTATAAACGTTGTATCGAAAGAGGTAAAATGTATAAGTGATAAAAGAATATATAATTTTGAAAGTCTCCTCAAAATTATTTATTCATTATTTACAAATTTTGACTTGATACAAATTATACTACATGTACAAAGTATTATTGTATCACACAGAATTGTAGACTTGTAGTTGTATATGATACTTGCTGTATTATAACGTACAAGAACGTCACAATACGTTACGCTTGTGGTATAAAAAAATATATTTTTAGTAACTATTCAACGAGACCGAGTTCACAGCGGCATCCTTTTATTACTTGCACGCTTTTGCTGTTCCGAGAATACGTTTATTGTTCTCAGAAAAAATTAATTATTTGTTTAAAATACAATAATATTATAGTATTCGCCAATCATTAGGACTTGTCAATAAACAAAACAACACAAAAGTTTGAAACTGAAAACTTGCATTTTTTATTCAAATTTAAAATTCCCACAAAAACAGGCGGTAGCAGCATGCAGATGCAGCTTTTACCCACAGTGAAATTTGGCAGTATGATCGTGCCATCGAGCAGCCAGCTGTTATCCCACAGAGTCGTTTATTTATCGGTTGTCTTGTCCCCTCAAAAACCCTTCCGGGATGCAACAAAATTTAGTTTCACAGTTTTGTCAATAAAACTATGAAGTATAAAACCGACAACCAATTCCAGCTGTATATAACACGATGTCGTACATAATACCCAAACTCATTTGACTTTAGTTTGTTTATTGTGTCGTGTGTACGGCGGTATTCAATGATGCGTACACAATATAATTCGTGAGACACCTTGGAGACTTAAGAATTAAAATTAATTAATTTAGGTATGTTCTTGCAAAATAGAGGACTTAGACTATATTGCTGAGTTAACTTCTCATTTTTTTTTAAATTGAATTTCACGAACCTTTCGAAAATAGTTTTATTTCGAAAATGAGCTGTTCATCGATGCATTCTTTGAGGACTTTAAATTTTTTTTAAAAAGCAGTAGCGGAAGTGTTTTTAATAACTTAAAAAACCTGTTGTTATTCGTTTCAAACTTTAGGGACAAATAATGTTAATGCAAATACGCTACCCGGTTAAAAGCGTTAGATTCAGGAGAATTAAGAATTTGTATCCCTATGGATACGCGATTTTTCCTCCATCTAATAATCTCCCAATAGGAAAATAAAAAGTACAAATCCTATTCCTCTCAATTTACATAGTAAAATTTAACGGTAGCATTTATTTAACACATTTTTTCATTACTAAATCGTTTTATAGATTGTACATTTGGAAAATATTCAAATTTATATTTATTTAAATTTATATAAATATTTATTTATAAAAAACAATTTAATAAAAAATTTCGTGAACTACTTTGAAGGAATTAAATAAATTTAAAATATGATCACTTTTTTAGAATACAAAACATCTTTGTAAGGTGTGCCTACCGGCACATTTAGAAGAAATTAAATAAATTGAAAACACGTGCCCCTTTGGAGACTAGGAAACTATCGGAAATAGAAATGATTTAGTTTCGAAGATATCCTATTCTTATGATGACATTTTAGACAAATGGAAAAAACGCACATTTAAAAGAATAGAATAATCATCTTTTTTTACGCTGAAATCTGAAAATATTAATGTTTCTCTCTACAGCGTACCCTTATAATACCATAATACCGCCCCGCCAAACGTTCCTAGGGAAATGGCGTCAATTGTGAAAATGTGAAGTGCCGCATATACTGCAACTTGATATTCTCGGCATTTGTTTCTGTTGCACACTCTAGGCCTGACATAGTTCTCCTTCACCTCGAGAAACGAACAATGTTGGTTATCGAACGTTTGGCACCAGCTGACAAAAAGATCACAGCCAAGAAAATTGAAAACAAAGAGAGGTATAATTCCCTTGTAAGAATGTTGTGTCGTTTATACCGAGAATATTCTATTAAGCTAGTCGTTCTGATCATCGGTGCTCTTGTAGGTGCCAAACTTTCACTAGTTATTAGCTTGAAAAGCATCCCTGCGTGTCTAAAAATGCCAAGAAACTTGCGGGGAATATGAAGAAGGCGTCGCCCTGGGTTATTCCGTGTCCTCAGTGTGCACGAGATTTTTTCCGGGTCATAGTATTTAGTCCATCGCAGACTGTAACCACCTATCTCACGGTCGTGAGACGCGAGTACAGCTGAAATTTTACCACGAATTTTCCGGGATCGGTTTCATTTTTTCAGAATGGCACCCGTCCCCCGACGGTTGTCCTTGTGCAAAACGCTTAACTATATATACTCAACGGTTTTAAATTCAAAATGTTCCAATTCAAGCTATTATAGGTTACATAACTTTTGTAAAATAGACAATATTTTGAGCGGAACAAAAGGGAATTCAACTTGCCACTGAAATTGAAGATTTTTTAAACAGAATATCTCAAAGTTAAACGTTTTCAGATAAAAATGTCTAAAATAGGACAATTTCAAAACGTGAAATATTGAACATTAAGATTCGAATTTCGGTAATTTGATCAGTTGCAATTCAAACAAATTGAAATTGTATTATTTCTAATGAAAAGTGTTAAAAATTAAATATTTAAACATTTAAAATGTTTGGATTAAAACTGATTACACCAATTTGTTTAAAATCACAAAATTAATTGAATTATCATTTTAAAAAATGCTCAAAATAAATAGTGTTTATAATTGAGACACATTTAAAATAAATCATTTTTACCCCGCAATGTTGAAACCTAAACAAATGCGAACTACATTTGAATGTGAAAAAATCTTAGTCACCAAAAATTGTGATATTAAAACTTTTTTCTAGTCAAGCTCTTAAAAATTGTAATTGTTTGGAGTAAATTTAAATCGTTTGAAAATTATTGATTTTTTACTTGGTAAATATACTTTTTAAAATTCAGCTAATCTAATTTTGACTGAAGAATTGAAACTTATGGAAGGGAAAGATTGAAAATGTAGGATTCAGCGTGAAAATTCAGAACTCTAAAATCGTAACCCTTTAAAATTAAGGAAATTATTCTATTACTGAGGGTTTTTTTTAGATTGTTTCATTTTTATCCATTTTTAAAGAACAACATTTTTTATTTTTTTATTTTAGATCAATTAATTATGTTGAAACTTCTTTTAGAATTATTATTAATTCTTGAAATTTTTCAATCAAATACTTTTCAATTTGAAATGATTTATTGATTTAAACCTTTAGCTATAAAAAATCGGAGAGTTAAAAAAGCAAGATTGCTATAATGTGATTATAAAACTTCAAAAATTAAGATATTTAAAACCAAAGATTATCGAATTTAAGCTTTTCAAGCAAAAAAAAATGATTTTCACCCAGATGAGGGGCCCTGAATGTACAAACTGAAAGACCTACGCTCTGATTGGCCCTGCTATCCGATCTGAACTTCAAATTGATGTAAAAAGAAAACCAACATTAGTCCAATGTTTCGTTTCATTTCCCTAAAGCAATTTTTATAAATAATTGATCTAGGTGACCATCTTATCCTGATATTTATGAACGATTGATTATAATAGGTTATATTTTCGTAAATAAATTCTATTTTTTTTAATGAATATTAACACATTAATATCAGGATTTTATTATTTTGCTAAACAATACATTTTAGATCAGTTTATGTATGAAAATATAAACGAACCATTTCGAATAATTATTAAGAAATATTAATTACATATGTTTAGCTGGGTTTATTTAATATAAAAAATGCAACAGGAAAAAGAAATACAAAAGTTGAACGCAAAACAATGATTTCTTTTTTATATTAATTCGAAATACAGATTGCATGGCAGGTCTAATCGGAGTACAAGACTTCGAGCCTGCATATACCGGGCTCCCCATCTGACTCCCATACCTTTCGAAATGACAGAATTTTAAATATTGTGAAAAATATTGTGAAACTCTAAAGTTTAATTATTCTAAAAACTCTAAAAATGATATGCTTTTTAATTGTAAAGTTTCTAAATTAATTAGGTCAAACTTGACCCGCTAAAAATTAAACAATTCAATTTTACATTCAAACATGGAAAAATTCTTAATTTGTAGAATCATGAAACAATTCGCTAAAAAAAATCAGTTTTAAAATGCTGTATTACGATTTTTCAATTACTGAGGTCTAAAGCTACATATTTACTATAATATTTCTTCTTAATATTTAATTCAAATTCAAATTTCTTCCCAAGAGTTCCAAATTGTTGGCGCTGCCGTAGCTACCCAACAAGCGTATAAGATGGCAAACGAATGGTAAATTATGTATATAATTATATGTGGCTGTCAGTATAAAAAGACCCCTTATGGTCAGTATGGAGTTGCGTATAGGGTCACATAGCAAATCATGTTCTTTGAAAATGAAATATTTTCAGTATCACGTGGGTATCCATATATAATGTTGAAAGGAACCTTAAATTATCGGAAAAAGTTTATTTAGCAACAATTTACAAATTTTAAAACGCGAAAATTATAAAATGCGGAAAATCCTCCAGTTTAATATTTCTCTCCCAGCTTTATCCCGGTTTTCTCCCGGTGTAAGTTTCTCTTGGCATTATCTTGGTTTATCCATGTGGAACTCCACTCCACTGTTTTTGTATTAACCGGCAGAGACAATTATTTAGTAATTTTCATAATTTTTTGTTACAAAATTTTCGATCTAACATGGTAGGTAGTTTTAAGCCAAATTTGTGTATAATTGTCTTTAAAAAACTATAAGGTTATTTTTATTTTTTCGACGTTTAAAGTTATTTATTTCTAAAGCATGCATGCGCGTCAATTGGGTAATTTATCTAAATTTATGAGTTTCAAAGAGCGCATGCGCCAATGTCCTCGCAGGGTTTGCTGGATTGAGAGTGGTGGTGCAAAATAATACGTATGCTTATAAAATGTGTTGCTAAGGGTCTCGGCTAAAACATCCGATGGCATAAAATGTTTAAGAATTGCATAAGTAAATAGTTACGAATCATTTTCTTATAACCAGAATTTGGACATAACTGGGTTATAGAAAACAGTTGGTTAAGCAATTTCCGTTTAATACTTATTTAATAATAATAATAATAATAATAATAATAATAACCATCTTAAGCCTGTGACAACATTTTAATTTTTATAATAATGATTTATTCATTATTAAAAAATTAAGTAATAATTATATTATTAAATAATGCAATTTGGGCACTGCGTGGTTTAAACTGTAGACAGCAAGGGCAAGAAATAGCCTTGAAATGTAGCTGACAAACATTACAGCTTTAGATGTTTCAGCGGTCTTGAAAAGGGAAAGTAACTGCAAATTTCCAGGTCCGGACATGGCGCACAGCTCTAGCACGGAGAAACATTTTGCTGCGATATTTGCTAAAAATCAGACTAGATTTTACTATTTTTAGTTTGCAATGGAGGGACATAGCGGTACTTTTGTAATGTTTACTACTTCGAGTAGTAACAAGTAACTACATGCCGAACTACAAAATTCATTGGAATAAACTTTCAAAATGTTACATTTATTTCAAAAAAGGTTTGAAGTATTTACATACCTCTGTAGTAAACCAGCAAGCAATGTATTATAGCCACATCATAATTTCGGTAGAAGAAAATTCTAAATTCCTTGCATTAATAACTGCAGAAGTTTGCAATATTTGCAAAGGTCTACAGTAACATCGAGAGAGATCGGCGCACTCATTTAGTGAGCGACTTAGTAAAAATTGGTGCAGTCAGATTAGCAGACGAAAAAAATCAACCTAACATGCGCCGCGTCGCATTGAAGGTTACAACACGCATATCCTTTACACAAGCATACGACGTAAATGCAGACTTATAATGGGATGTTGAACTGTTTTGCACTATTATATTTATTCAAACTGTAATTGTACAGTACACATGATTATATATAGTTTATACTTTATTATATAAATGCAGGAATATTATATTACACGCTGAAACAGAAAAATATGAATAAAATAAAGCTGGTGGGAGACCCGTGTTTGATTCATTAATTGTTCACAGTGATGGCATTTTTCAAATTATAGCACCATAATATCGACTATAATGTCAAGGTTTAAAAATAATTTTTTGCTCTTTATGGAAAAATTTTGTTTCAATTGTAACTTTTCGAATTATCATAATTTATTGTAATAAGGATCTTTTGCATCAAACCAAATTAAGTGATTGATAAATTTAACGAATTTCAGTAAAGCGAAGTAGATACCATTCAAAATATGAAACAAAATAAAAAATTTAATTAAAATAAATGAAGGTTATTTTATGTCGGCTGACATCGTTCATGCTCGGTTGCACTCGGTCCAATGCTAGGCTCGCTTTCTAAGTCACTTACTAATATTCATGAGCGATCTTCCGAATTTGTCTCACTCAATAATACAAAAATAGAAAGTGTTCACATTCCTACAGACAATAGCAATTCCTCTCACAAATTTAGCCGTTTATGTTATTTTAGGTACTTATTACTTCTACTCTTTTTATATAATTTAATTATGTCCCTACTAATTTATCCTATCTAGAATGTTGCTCTAAAAAATACTAAGACTTCGTATTATCAATAGGAAAGTTTCATATAAAAAGAGTATAGCTTACGACTAATGTATTAAAATATACGAATTATCCCCTTGGTTCCTCGATTGTAACCTAATTTAGTAATTTTTCCAGTACCAAGTTTCTCAGTGTGGTGCAAGTACCTGATGAGTGTTTATCGTGCGTTGACAAGGTGTTTTCAGAAGATCATTGAACACTCATATCTGATGCCAGGCTTCATGCTCCATGGTACTACTTATATGTTACCGAAAAAACAGGCGCTCACAATACATCTGAATTTCACCATGACTCAAGCTCGTAAGCAACAAAGGAACTTACACATGGCATACATTGGCTATAAGCAATCGTTTTCTTCCGTACCCCATGACTATTTGCTTGAAGTTTTAAAACTTTACAAAATCAGCCCATGCATCATCGACTTTCTAATTCATGCGATGAGGCCTTGGGGTGCAAGAATCAAATATTTTGATCATGGGAAACCAAGGATAACTAGACCAAGCATTACGAGGGGCATATTACAAGGAGACTCCTTCAGTGCACTATGGATCTGTTTAGCGTTGAACCCATTGAACAAAACAATAAACAGCTTTCTCATGGATTCAGAATACATGATAATGAGAGTGATCATCAAGTGACCCATCTTCTGTACATGGATGACCTGAAGCTGTACGCTGGACTATCACAGAAACTACAGCAAGTGATTGATGTCACAAAGCAGTTTACCAATGATATTCACATGGAGTTCGGACTAGATAAATGCAGAACAGTGCATTTAACCACAGGGGAATCAGGAACTGCAGAGTTAAAGAACGAGTTCGAAAATGACATCTGGGCAATGCCTGCGGGCGACTCATATACATATGTGGATATTTTTGAATCTAAGGTTATTTAGCATACGATAGTTAAGACAAGTCTAACAACTATCTTCACTACGAGACTCAGATTGATTATGAAGAGTTCTCTCAACTCGGCAAAAAAATCAGGGCAATCAATACTTATGCCATCCCAGTCCTCATGTACTCATTCGGGATCATTGGGTGGTTTAACACCGGCCTTGAAAAGTTAATCAGAATCGTCCGCGTGGGAATGACGAAGCACTGAATGCGCAACATTAATTCATAGATTGAATGGGTAGTTCTACCACGAACATTTAGGGGGTAGGGGCATTGTAGATGTCAAAGAACGGTGTGAGTCACAAGTTATACAGCTGCGAGACTATTCCAACAGCAAACTAAATATTGCGCTTTACAGCACCATCTGTAAAGCGGATATTGACTGCACGCCTTTGAATTTGTCTTCAGATAGGGCCTTGAAAATCAGGCAGAAACCATAGAGAAATTAGGAATACAATGGAGGAAGAAAGCTATGAACGACGAGCACCCCAAAACGTTAGATCAACATGAGGTGGATAGAGAGGCATCCGATATTTGGCTGAGAAAGGGTGTTCTGTAACCAGAGACACATCTTGCTCACGCCAGATGATGACGATCCTTTGAAGTCATCATCGTAGATATTCCGTACCTCGTATATAACTCCATCGAGCTAAAGAGGGTAGACGTATGCACAGATTCTCTTATGCGACTCGTACATCCAACATGAAGTCGTCAATGCTGTGAGATTTTTTTATACTGTGGCGCTGATAGTGGCTAATAGTGGCTGCGGTGCTCAAAAGTCGTGTATAGGAAGTAGAACATTCGCTTCTACTAAGAGAACATGCTAACAAGCCCCTTCATGATCATTTCTACGGCCTTATACATCGACAGACACAATGCGGCCCCAAAAGTGTTATATTACAATCTTCGGCATTCCAATGGTGTTGATCTAATGCCCGTCTTGCCATACGCCCTGGAGGAATTGGAGTCCGTTGCGAAGAATTATCAATGTAAGATATACTGGGATTTATCATTCTCCACCACTCAAAGTATCGGTGCTACAAAGCCTGGTATTATCCACCGAGATCTAAACACGAAGATAATTTACGTGATTCAATTCTCGGCATCAGTCGATGGTAATATCACGGCAAAGGAGGAAGAAAAACGGGCGAAATATCAAGCTTTTCTTTTCGAAATGAGCAGACTGTCCAACGCTATGAAAATCATCTTGTGGTTTTCATAACTGGCAGCTTTGAAGGTATAAAAGCTTTATTTTTTAACCAACTCAACAAAATCATTCCATCGTGAGACAGATACAAAAGGCTGTTCTTCTGGGATCACGTCATCTTGTCCGTCAAAACTGTTCCTCATCACATTGTACAAAAGTTGGTATCTCTCAAAGTTCCGGTTGCGTCGGAATTGATTGCTTTCAGAAACCATAATCGTAGCTTCTAGAGCCTACAAATTCTTACTATTATAAAATTTTATTATATTTATACTGTTATTATACTATTTTAAAACTATTATAATGCTCTAAGAAAGGTTTTCACGCGTTGGTATTGCGGTAGGGCTTGGGCTTTCCTCTCATGTCTTTGACGGATATGTTGGCGATATCACTGCTACTGACAGAGGTTTATACGCCAGACAGTCAGAGAACAAAGAGGAAAAAAAATAAGAGGAACAACAAAACCCATAAATAATTATGACAAGCACATTAAAGATTTTGAAACGCTTGTCGCTTTCCGTGGATCGTAGGGGCGGCCTTTGAGCTGCTGCTGGGGGCCATAGCATGTAAGACGGTAGAGATGGTGAGCTATGAGATGGTCAGGTTGATCTTACTAATCAAACGACTAGCTAGCAAGAACATCTGCAAAAAACGGTAAGCAGTGGAGCATCAACTGTACCTGCTGTGGATGCTTCGGCTAGAATTAGCTATCTACAGGCAACCAAGTGCGATACTATAATAACAGAGGAATTGGTGCGTTGCTACCATGAAAGTGCGAAGTTTGAAACAAAAATCGAAAAAGCGTATAATTTTAGAATGAAATTCGCTGCAAAGTATCCTCATATAAAAAAGTCGCACTAAGAGACCTTATCGCTAAGATAAAGGACATCGGGACTAATCTACATGTCTCAGAACGCCGAGCAATTGAGATTAAACAACAGATTGACTTCAAGTGGAAAAAGACGGCAACGAACAACAGTTACAAGAATCCGCGTCACACGTTCAAGCAGCGGCAGTTGATGTTCTTCCTCAACCTGTTGATGATCCAACAGATGAAAGAAGGTTCTACCATGAACTGAGTGTAAAGCAAAATGACCAGCAAGAAAAGGAAGTCCATCAATTGGAATATATGACTAACAGCTGCTCGGGTATTTGGGAAAAAAATAATAGAAGCAATTTGGACTCTGCGTGGTATCAACTAGAGAAAGCAAGAGCAAGCAATAACTATAACATGGAGTTGAGTAACATCACAGCTAATGATGTTTCGACGGTTTTGAAAAGGGCAAGTAACTGGAAAGTTCCAGGCACATACATGGTGCACAACTTCTGCTACAAGTACCTGACGAGTGTGCATCCTGCGTTGGCAAGGTGTTTTCAGAAGATCATCGAACACTCAGATATGATGCCAGGCTCTATACTCAAAGGTATTATACCTATGTTGCCAAGAAAACTAGATGCTTAAGATCTGTCTAAATTTAGACCGATAAGGTATATCTCACTGCGAGGAAAATGACATCCTAAGGCTATAAAAATCTAGCAACCATAGATAGTGTTATCATGACTCAAGCTCGTAAACATCAAAGGAACTTGCACATGGTATACATTGACTAAAAGCAAGCGTTTCCTTCCGTACCGTATGTCTATTTGCTTGAAGCTTTCAAAATTTACAAAATCTGCCCACGCATCCGTCACTTTCTAAGTCGCGCGATGATGCTTTTGGGTACAAGAATCAAGTATTTCGATCCTGTTCAACCAAAGAGCACTAGAACAATACGCATTACGACGGGTATATGTCAAGGAGACTCCTTCAGTGCACTACGGTTCTGTTTAGTATTAAACCCATTGAGCAAAACACTAAATAGCATGGCTCATGGGTTCAGAATACATGATAATTGATCCTGGCGGACCAAAGGAACTGAAAGGAGCCTCTACAAAGTACCCTTAAAGACACCACTGAGTCCTCCTTGGGTTCCTTCTTGAAAACTAAAAAAAACATCAAGATCAACTTTAAACTTGTTGAAATTCGGATTCTACGTTAAAAATTCCATTAGAAACTCAAGGAGTAATCGCAATACTTTTTCTTGTAGCGTTAAAAACTTCAAGAAATAAAATCCCTGCCAATGACATGGACCGAAGGCGGCTATAAGTGCATCTTCTTTTAGTAGAAGTTAGTAAGCGTTCCGTCGATAACTTCGCGCGCATCATACCACTTGAGCTATTATGGATGCGCTTGAAGACACCTTCAGCAGAAGCTAATAACATATTTTTTAATTTTTAACGCTGTAAAAAAAGTACTGCGATTACTCCGTGAGTTTTTAGTGGAAATTTTAACGCAGAAACCGAATTGCAACAATTTAAAAGTTGATCTCGCTGTTTTGTTTTGAGTTTTTTAAAGAAGGAATGAAAGGGGGACTCAGTGGGGTCTTAAAGGGTACTTTATAGAGGCTCCTTTTGGTTCCTTTGGTCCGCCAGGGGAGTTTATTAATCAAGTGACGCCATCTTTTATACATGGATGACCTGGAGTTATATGCTAGATCAGACCAGCAGTTTTTCATATTTAAGAGGAGTTTCTACGAAATGAAATCATGCTAATAAATTTAATTTCCAACTTACCCCGACCCTCTCCGCAGCGCCCCTTTGACCTAAAACTCAAAATACAGCATTTTTCCGTATTATTGTTACTTTTTAGCAATTCTCGTCGTCTCTTTCATATAAATAATTACTAATGATCAATTTGAATATTTACCATGCCTTTTTAAACAATTTTCTGTTGTTGAAATAAATGTAAATTATTTAAAAAATTATTTATTATCCAAAAATGTAAAAAATAATCGTATTTTCTGATAAAAATTGACCCAGAGATGTCCACTTTTTTCAAATTGGTATCCTAAGCTACTTTTTGTTGAATAATTAAATAATTTTGATACATTCCTTCTAACTTTAAACAAATTTCTATTTGATTAAACATTTTTTATTTGCTCTAGTAGTTATTTTTCTATAACTAAAAAGTTAAATAAAATAGAAGGCATACAATTAATTGCGATTTCAAAAATATGTTTGGAAAAGTAATTATTCAAATAAATTATATTTGGCTAAACAATTAAAAAGTGTTAAATATATGTTTTTTATACACTTCGATTTATTTCTATTTATTTCATTGTTTTAGTTATCGAAAAATAACTGCTTGGGTAAATAAAAATTCTTTAAACAAATAGAAATTTGTTAAATTTTAGAAGAAATGTATCAAAATTATTTAATTATTCAACAAAAAGTAGCTTAGGATACCAGTTTGAAAAAGTACACATCTATGGCTCAATTTTTAGAAATTTTGAAAATAAACAATAATTAATTTTTTGTAAATGATAACATGACGTTTTTAGACAAATTTACTACTGGAAAAAAGGACAAAATATTGTTTTTTTTTGTTTCAAAAATTTAAAATTGTTTAAAAAATCATGGTAAATATTCAAATTGTCCATTAGTCATTATTTATATGAAAAAGACGACGGATATTACTAAAAAGTAACAATAACACGTAAAAATGCTGTATTTTGATTTTTAGGTCATATTTGGGGAGCTGCTGGGAGGGTGAAGGATGGGTTGGAAATGGAAGTTATTAAAATGGTTTCATTTCGCAGACACTCTTCTTAAGGGCATGTGATACTTCGTCATGTGGTCTATCGAGTCTATCCCCCCTGATTTTTTCCACAAAAATGAAAATTTTTAAAAACTGAATTCGCAGATACTATTAAATATCATAACGGACGTCCCTCGACTCTTTTTTGCGGGATAATATAAAAAAAAATTATTCTGCTACATAAAAATTTTATGCATGTGCATTATTTTGAGGTTATGGTCGTTTTTCAGCTCTCTGTCATTCCGATAATGTAGGTATTTGCCATAACAATAACGGACGTCCCTCGATTTTTTTTGAGGGATAATAAGAAAATTTATTCTGCTGAATAAAAATTTTATGCATGTGAATTATTTTGAGGTTAGGGTCGTTTTTCAGTTCTCTGTCATTCCGATAATGTAGGAATTTGCCGTAACAATGCTGTCGGCAAGCACTCTAGAATAATTATGGAAGAGAATTTTTCTGTCTGTATTTTTCTGTATTAACCCAGAAAAAAGTGTGGAGGGCCATCCGTCAGCATATTCGCTATCATTTCCCAAATTTTGAAGACAAAATATTCATTATTCTAGAAAAAACAGGGGGGATCTAACCCTGAAAAAATCAATACTAATTCCTAAGCGCCATACAGTTTAATCAAATTTAGCAAAATATTATTTTTTTAATTAACCCACTAAAAAAGTTTAGAGGGCCGTCCGTTAGCATATTCCCTATCATTTTTGAAAATTCTAGATTTCCCCATCGCGAAGTTCCACCCACAATGGGCCTATCACGGGTGGAGGCCACGATTCAGTTTCGCGTGGCAATCCAGGAAAAACACGAGAACAACTTTTTAAATGGTCCTAACACCTCAGGAGGGATATCCTTACCTGCTGGCACGGAAGCTCACCGGTGCGAAGATGATACGTGCAGAGGTTACATGAACGTTGGGTCAATATGAACCCCGAATACGCTCCTAGAACGCCTCAGTGTTTAAGAGATCAGGTACTTTTTTTACACAAAGGGGGATTTAAAGTCCTTGATCGAAAACAAGAGCAAGATCCTCCAGCGAACATACCACCCGTTTCAAAAAGACCATCTTTGCGGATAGCCGACAATCCCAACATGAGAACTATAGGAGGTCAAAAGCCACTAAAAAGTATTTCTCAGCAGGGATAAATTAGCTACAGCTAACACTGCTCTCCCTAATTTTCTCTCTGAAGGTGTTGATCTCTAGAAACTGAACTCTGTAGTTTACGAGAAGGCGTTCTCCCTGCTTAGCGACAATAGAAGTAATGACACTACAGTTTAAAATTATAACAGAGAGACGGCATGCTTTAATTGTTCAGTGCGTGATTAGCTACATAAAATCAAATCAAAAGTTCCCCCCCAAAAGAAAAGCAAATCACACGCTGAACAATTGTAAACTGTTGAACATTAAGCAGCGCTGGACGCAAAAAATAAGAGCTCTTTCAACAGCTAAAGAGCACTTTGAACGGCAAGTAAAGTGGATTCAGGAAAATTCCACCTTTCCTACTGATCCTTCCCGTCTGTTCAACAAAACGTTATGTGCCGTTGAAAATTCACCTCGTCGAGAAGACTCAAGTCTTTTCGAAAAAAGTATATGGAGATACTCATAAACTAGATAAAGAAGCTTCAGATATCTCACTCTTTCGTAACTTCTGCCACAGGTAACTGTTGCAGCGGCCAGAGGAGGAGTTTCCACTAATTACTGCTAAAGAAGTGAGGAAAGTTATAGCTAGAACTAACAATTTGTCAGCGCCAGGGCCAGATAAAATCAACATTTTTTGGTGGAAGAAGTTCACTTCTACGCACCAACATGTAGCTTATATATTTACTACTCTCTTAAATGGAGAAACAGCTACAAGCTATTGAGTGGCATCCTCAAAGAGAGGATATTAGCATCTATCGAGCCGGTATGGACTGCAATAGTTAAGCACGGCGGATACAAGAGAGGACTGGTAGGTTGCAAAGAAAACCTGTTAATAGAGAGGCGTATTACCCAGGATTCCATCATGTATCGACGCAATCTTTTTTTACACGAAGGTGCATTTAATGGCATTTCGGACAAAAATGCAATTTGTATGCCATTCTCTGGCGGATCGAAGGAACCGAAAGGAGCCTCTACAAAGTACCCTTAAAGACCCTACTGAGTCCTCCTTCGGTTCCTTCTTAAAAACCTCAAGAAAACAACAAGCTCAACTTTTAAATTGTTGAAACTCAGATTCTACGTTAAAATTTTCATTAGAAACTCACGGAGCAATCGCAATACTTTTCTTGCAGCGTTAAAAACTTTAAAAAATAAAATACCTGTCATTTACATGGACCGAAGGCGGCTTCAAGTGCATCTTCCTTTAGTAGCAGTTAATAAGCGTTACTGCGGTAACTTTAGGATTTTTGTCTGGGTGCTAGCCCCACGCAGTGGATACCTCAGACAGCCACGCTGCGATGCAAGTGAGAGCAGTCAAGCAGTGTCCTTGTGGTTACGAGACGAGATTTTTACAATCTACTTGCTAATTTAAAAGATTGGCTTCTTTTTTTACGTCAATTTAATTATAACATATATTTATTTACATTTATTTGCCAGTTTTAAATTTTATTTTTAAGCTTCGCGCGCAAAATACTACTTGAGCTACTGTGGATCGAGCACATTATTGGTGGTTGTCGCGTAATGTCTCAGAGAGAATATGTGCACGGACATAATGATGTGGCGGGCATTATACATCAATAACTTGCCCTGAACCTAGGACTCTTAACAGAATGGATGTCTTTCTGTAGATACATTTCAATGCCAATTTTAGAAAAAAAATTATATCTTATATTGGTATTTTACTATCCAAACTATCCTACAAGATTATGCTCCTAATTTTGTACCTACAACATCATCACAAAAGATGTTAAACTTCATAATAAATTGATTTATAGCGTCCTTATTTCATCCCACACTTGATTTAGTCCGTGGATGATGATGAAAACCCGTGTTCCCCGAGATCAAGAATGAAGAAAAATTAATAATAATTAGGGGTATGCAAAAAACTAAGTTCGGGGGATTCGGGTTTCTTTGTTTTCGAGTCGAATTGAGCTCGATCAGTTCAAGTTAGGTTAAATCGAGCTCGGGTGCGAGCATTCTAAAAAGTTTTTAGTTCTCAAAAGATTTACCCCAAATTTGTGTTTAGTACCGACTTTCATAAAAATCCTGTCATTTATTGCATTGTTCAAAAACTTGCTTGCAATCTGGGATCAATATTTTAATCTCAGATTTCATTATTAGCCAATTGAAAATTTGTCAATACGGTACTTCGTGATTTTTTTACCAACCTAATGTTATTTTTTCAAACATGAAAGTGGTGAATAGAAAATAATGAAAACAGTATTTATAGATACTTTAAGTTTTTACCTCAATACTGTTATCAAATATTTGCTAATAACTTGGCTGAAGTAAGTGAATGTTCTTTTCATTTTGAAAGAAATATTTATTTGAGGTAAATAATTACATTACACTTTATATCAGAAAAATTATATTTTTGAGCCAGAAGAAAATATTTCTTTGAATAGAACAAATTACAATTGAAAATAAAAACATAGATTTTAAACCGGAAATGAAAGACTCATTGTTCCAAATGAATGTGCTATGCATTGGAATGAATATTCATTTGAAATGGGAAAATATGAATTGATGGAAAGAAATATATTTTAAGGTCAAGAAAACATTTTATAGGCTCAAAAAACTATTTCCCCGAAGTAAATTTTTGAATAGTTGAAATAAAAAAAATGCCACTCATTCAAACAAATATTTCATTGGTCTAGTCCACGCGCAAGTGCAATAAAGCGGTTTTTTACTTCAATTGTAGTACATATTTTCCTAAATGAGCAACTGGATTCTTTCCGCTTAAATTATAATTACCATTATTATTATTATACATATTTCATTTGAATAAATCACATAATTTGAAATCTTGATGAACCTGAAAGAGAAAAGTTCGATGAATAATAACCTAGATCAGGAATTGAACTTGGTGCAATCAAGCGTAAAGTCCACAGCGTTGACCACGACGCTACTGCAACATGGAAATTTGAAGGCGGAAAGCCATATTGAACCTCAGCATAAATTCCAAAGAGATGATTCTTCAAAACAAAAACATCGATATTTAATTACAAACATATTTATTTAATCTAAAGAAGTAAGGTAAATGTCCCAGTAATCGTGAAACTTGGTTATGATTTCAATATATTGTTAAAAAAATATGTTAAAAGTAAAGTTTAATGGTAAAATTTACTTATTGTTAGCATTTTATAGTCGCGAATAGAAATTACATTCATTTAAATTAAATAGAAAGCCAGAAAATTGGCAACAGGATTATTGGGACTAAGGTCACGATTACTGGTACGTTTCTCTTATTCAATTGAAACAAATAACGCCAAATTATGAAATTTTCAATTGAAAAAATAATTAGTTGGTTAGAATAAATTTTTACTTTTTATGAATAATTTAATTGCAGTAATCAAATGAAATATTTCTTTCTACTAAAGAAATAAATATTTATGTATAAAGACAATACCATGTTCACCTAAATAATTACTCCATTGCTATAAATATATGATCTCTTTGTGACAGATAAATATCTTTTTAATTTAATTAATATTATTTTGAATAAAATTATTATTTCTTGGATTTAAATAAACCTAAATTCTTGATTCAAGCATGTTGATTTCATTATTATATTTTAATCAAGAAAATACAGGCAAAGATTTCATTTCTTAAGATAAAAAAAAGATATGTGTCTGGTTTAAATAAAAATTACTTCTGTTAAAGAATATTTTCTTGATGCTAAGAAATTATCTAAAAGCTAAGAATGATCTTTTTCAGTGCATAATAAAGGCCATAATTAAGCAACGACTTTTCCCCATTGGTCAATAATTTGGAATATTATTTCAAGTAATCAATAAACGAGGGGTTAACCACCGTTGTAATCTGGTGTACACTATTCGATTTAATCCCATGTAATCTTGTGGAATCCCTGGTAATCTTGTGTAATCCTATGTAATATATTGTAATCGGTGTAATCTTGTACAATCCCATGTAATCCGATCTAACCTTGCGTAATCTCTTGTCATCTATTATTATACAAATAAATATAATTTTTTTAACTGTTTCAATGAAGGCTAGTTCCCAATGCAACAAATACGGCCCACAAGGTTACCGAATATTTTTTATAAATAACTTTTCAAATTTTAATTTAAAAGTTCTGATGAAATTTGACAAGTATAAATGCATCCAAAAGAAGGGTTTTTAGACAGAAATTGATTTAAAAAGTTTTTTTTATTTATTTGCAAAAAATGATAAATTATATTTCCAAGAAATCTAATTTTTAACAGAAATTTGATCTTAGTTATAATTAGTGCTAATTAGAGAAATTTGCATTTTAATATTATTAAAGTTTACTGGTAAAAACACACAATTTTCTCCCCATAAAATTCTCGGTTGATTAACTTGAAATTGCAGGTTTTATCGAAATACGCAGCCACGCTTGCTCGACTTTTAGACTAAGGTCACTTATATTTTATATTGTCAACTTCCACATCTATTTCCTCGAAACTGGATAACTTATGCTAATCAAACTTATTTGGCATCAATACAGTAACAATTCAGCTCGGGCGTGGACTTTTGTTTGATCATTGAATAGTGATTTCGATTTTACAGAATGTTTTTTCGATGCTCTCAAAAAATCGCATGTTTTTGTGTATCTGGTTCTATATTTCCACCCTTAAAATACCTTTTAAACACGAACTTAAGTGTTGAAACCGATTGAAAACTATTTTTGTACGTTCTAACTGAAGGAACCCTGCTTGCCAAATAAAAAGTCATATCTGCAGTTCGGAGAAGTCACCTGTCAAGCTAGTCACTTTTTGAATGGATAAAATAAGAAAACCGATCCGCCATTAGGATATATTAAAAATGTATATTAATTTTTCTTAAAACTTACCAAAAATGCGTTTATTTTTTATTCTAAAAAGTTAGAGCTAGTACTTTATCCGAACTGCACACTGAGAGACCTTTTGTTAGATATTCTATTTACTGAGTATTCGGAAAATAATTTGAATAAGAAGAATAGTGAATATCATAATCTCGAAAACGTATTTCAGAAATTGATATTGTCAATATGAAGTTCACAGAAACCTGAAACGTTTAGCAAACTATGAAATCATTATTCTTGATTTTTCATACAGTGTTGTTTGAGAATGCTCTTCGATTGTTTTCGCAATTTTCCGATTGAGCCGAAACGTAATGTTTCTCAAAATTTTAAATAAAAGTTTACTCTCTATTTCCAATGCATACTATATTCATACTATAGCAGGGGCGGATCCAGCCAGCTACCTAGGGGGGGGGGGCGATCGTAGAAATAATATCTTCAAATTCTAAAAAAAGGAAAATTTTGGCGGGAATTT
>JAAAKG020038522.1:0-16327 GCA_010014905.2 Druon quercuslanigerum
CGGGAATCGAACCCGCAAGCCGACAGAGTGGGTCCAAAGCCTGCGCTTTAGCCCCCACGACCATCGTCCCACTTTTTCCAAAGATTGTTTATAATTACATAAAAAGGGCGGATCCAATATGGCGGCCAAAATCAGAAAAAGGGTTATGAAACAGTTAAAATTACCGTTTTTTTTGCACATTGTTCATTGAAAATTTTTTTTTTGCTTCTCTAAATAAATGACGCATTTAATATGGCGGCCAGGAATCAGAAAAATGAAAAAAACAGTTAAAATTACCTTTTTTTGCATACTTTTTATTAGTATTGATATAAAGTACTACTGCAATACTAAAAAAAAAACTGTTGTGGGTTCTATGATAAAAAATCGAATTCAATATGGCGGACAAAAATCAAAAATATTTTTTAAAATAGCTGAAAATTCTGGTTTTTTGTACTTTATATCACTATTGACATAAACTATTATTCTTGTACTGTAATAATTATTTTTAGTTACATAACAAAAAGACAGAAGCAGAATGGAAGAAGCAGCATGAAATATTTTTAATTTTGCAAGTACTGAAATCCCTATTTTTGACATTGGATTCTGAAAGAACGGAAAATTATACGTCCAAAATGATAGTGAGAGTCAATTTTTACGAGTTTAAATAAAAGTGAAGTCGAGGAAAAATTTCAAAAATCATGCAGAGCCCAACTTGGAAGGTCATTCAAAGGTCAAAGTGTGAAGTTTGTTGGTTTAGAGCTTGTGAATTTAAGGGTTTGGTTTCTGGTGTATTAGTTAAAGAAAACAAACACCTTCTAATGACCTTTTAAGTTGGGTTCAAGGTCAAGGTGATCAAGGTCTTTGTTCCCAAATCCACCCCAGCTTTGTGTTGCCCATACGTGTTAAAAGAATCAAACAAAAATATAATGTTCTGCATGATTTTTTAAATTTGACTTCTGTTTAACCTTTGTTTGACCTTGTGAAAATTGACTCTATCATTTTACACGTAAAATTTTCCATTTTTTCAGAATCTAATATCAAAAATAGGGGTTCTTGTGTAAAAAAATCAATGTAGCCTTCAAATAACTTTGAAAATTGATCTCAAGGTCAAAAAAGATTCTACAGAAAGATGGCACCCATTGTCCTGAGCAACTTTTGTCAAAACACTTTTTTTGTATACAGCTTATTTCCGGAGATTTTGGGGTGTATATATTAATATGGTCCACGCTGTATATCCAAAAGTAATTGTTACAGTATAATAATAGTATCTTATATGACTACTAATATAAAGTACAAAAAACCAGAACTTTCGCCTATCTTTCACAATATTACTGATTTTTGGCCGCCATATTGGATCCACCATATTGTTATAGAACTAAAAACAGTTTTTGCAGTATTATAGTTGTACTTTGTATCAATACTAATTAAAAATGTCCGAAAAACGGTAATTTTAACTGTTTTTTTTTTGCAATTCTTCTAATTTTTTGGCGTCATATTGAATTCGTCATTTTTTTAATGTAATTATAAACAATCTTTGAAATATGTTAGCAATATTGTGTAGAAATACTACAAAAAAGTGAAAAAGTTCAATAACTTTTACCGTTTTTTTTTTAAATTTTTTAACGCCCTATTGGATCCACCTTATTTTTATGAAACTAAAAACAGTCTTCGAAGTATTATAGTTGTATTCTCTATCTATAATTATTAAAAATTTCCGAAAAACGGTAATTTTAACTGTTGTTTTTTGCAATTCTTCTAATTTTTTAACGCCATATTGAATTCGTCATTTTGTAATGTAATTATAAACAATCTTTGAAATATGTTAGCAATATTGTGTAGAAATACTACAAAAAAGTGAAAAAGTTCAATAATTTTTACTTTTTTTATTGCAATTTTTTTAATTTTTTAACGTTATATTGGATCCACCATATTCTTATAGAACTAAAAACAGTCTTTGCAGTGTTATAGTTGTACTCTGCATCAATAATTATTAAAAATGTCCGAAAAACGGTAATTTTAAAAGTTTTTTTTGCAATTCTTTTAATTCTTAGGCGCCATATTGAATTCGTCATTTTTTAATGTAATTATAAACAATCTTTAAAATATATTAGCAATATTGTGTAGAAATACTACAAAAAAGCGAAAAATTTCAATAATTGTTACTGTTTTTTTGCAATTTTTTAAATTTTTTAACGCCATATTGGATCCACCATATTCTTATAGAACTAAAAACAGACTTTGCAGTACTATAGTTGTGCTCTGTCTCAATACTAATTAAAAATGTTCGAAAAAACGGTAATTTTTACCGGTTATTTTTGCAGTTCTTCTGATTTTTTGACGCCATATTGAATTCGTCATTTTGTAATGTAATTATAAAAAAATCTTTGAAATATGTTAGCAATATTGTGTATAAATACTATAGAAGAGTGAAAAAGTTCAATAATTTTTACCGTTTTTTTGCAATTTTTAAAATTGTTTAACGCCATATTGGATTCGCCTTTTTATTATAAAAACGAAAACAGTTTTTGCAGTAACAGTAGTACTCTGTATCAATACCAATAAAAAATTTGTGGAAAAACGGTAGTTTGAACTTTTCTTTGCCATTTTTATGATTTTTGGCCGTTATATTGGATCCGCCGTTTTTTATGTAATTATCAACAATCTTTGGAATATTTTAGAAATAATGTGTATAAATACTACAAAGATTGACTTATTTGACTTGTTTTTTTTGCAATTTGTCTGATTTTTGGCTGCCATTTTTGGATCCGCCATTTTAAAAATTGTGCAAAATAGTGATAAATTGTTTGTTCAAAATTTTTACACATAAATTATATAATGATTAACATTTCACATAATTTTTAAACAGATATTTCAAAATTACCTATCTATCACAATTTTGGCACTTTTCCGGGTAGAGAGATGCCATTTTTAATTTTCATGAAGAGGTAGGTCAATTTTCTCAACGAATTTGAAGAGAGCGACCTCGAAAACGTAGGATGCTAAAATTTGATGATGTTTTATCACGTTTTAGTATATTTTTAAATTCTTCAAAGTTCATGCCAAAATCCATTTAATTTTATCATTAATTTGTTAAATTAAAAACATCCGAAGTCATATTTTTTATGCATTTTTTAAAAGAAAATTTTCTTTTCAAAAATTTTTAATCTCGAAGTTTCTTTGTTCAAACTGTCCCTTTTTGACTTTAATATAGTTCCTGATCTAGTGCAGAAATATTTAAAAAAAAGCCTTCAGAATTTGAATAATAAAACAGAAAAAAATTGCAGGAGAAATGAAACTTATTTATTTGTAATAAAAAAGTCGTTTGAACTATATTTCGAAATTAAAATTAAAGGTAACGATTTTTATAATTACCCTATTTAAAAAAATATATATATTTACATAATACCAGTTACTTCCCAACGCTGTTATTCAATGATTTTAAAAATTAAACTATTTTTTTTTTAATTTAGAAATTTTTATTTTCTTTTAAAGATGAAGAAATTCTGGAACCTTCTAGTAACGAGTGGTTTATCGCTCATGGTCGCACATTTTGGAAGCTAGAAGTAGGTGCTGTGCAAATTAAGTCCACACTGGAAGACCCGTACGCTAAATATCGCTACTATCCAGAATCAGTTAAGCACTTATTTGTAGGAAATAAACGAAACATTCGTCGGACTGATCGGATAGAACGGATGGAGTATCCCTTGGGAATGATATTTTGTGTTTACTCTATGCAACATTCTAAACCCTATTCACTAACCATGGGAGCTTTTGTTCCTAAGCCTGGAGTCATTGTTAATAAGGTTGAATTGGTTTGCTAAAAATATTTTCACAAATGCGCTCAATATTTATGTTCAAGTGATCGATTTTTTTAAAAACACCTATACGATGAATACGATTATTAGATTTGTTGTGAATCATTTTTATAGGACGCGCAGTTTGTGTTTTATTCGTAAAAATTAATGATGGAAAAAAAATTTTAATTTTTAGACAAAAGGCGCAAGCGACAAAGAAAAAATAAATATACAAAAGTTGTTCACCCAAGAAGTTGCAGACAGAAAAAAATGTATATTCATTACTAATCATTTTTTTATGGAACGTAAAGTTTTTGTTTTAAGGTTGTATAGTGAAATAAAAACCAAATTAAATTCTCGGAAAAACCATAAAAGGTTGAAAAAATTAATAAACAGAAGTTGTTCACTGAAAATATGTACAAATTTTGTTTATACTTATATTTCAATTAGTTGCGTATTTTTTGTTTGAATCTTAAAAGATAACATTAAAAATATACAAATTATGCTTTGTGACAAATAAAACAAAAGTACAATAAAATGTTAACCAACATAATTTTTTTTACAAAAGCCTTTGAAAATTTGTATTTCCCCTGATAAAAAATTTAATTATATGTTTTAGAAGTTCACGACTGTTCCAATTTTTTTCAAAATTCATGCATAATGTTCAATATTATGCTCTTTTTTCAAAATGAACATTTTTTATTGACAATTATTTTTCCTTTAAATTAATTCTGTTAAATGAATATTGAACTAAAACTTTTGTCAATTTTTATTATAAAGGTTTAATCTGTTTAGTTGAAAATTCACTTCTTTCGTTTAAAATTTTACTATTACCTAAACAATATTTTTTTGCTGTGAAAAAATGTTTTTTTCAACTGAAAATACTCAATTCTATATTCTAATGAAAATGTTTCTTTTTTGGTTTATTTTTTTCTGCTCTATTTAAAACTAGATATGTTTTGCGGTAACGGCTTCTCCGACGTGAAACGATGTCTTTAAATAATACTGGACGTCTAGAAAGAAAGTAAATGCAATAAAAGTTGTATAAAATTATTAAAAAACATGTAAAAAGCATAATTAAGAAGTTTTTTTTTACTTAAGGCAGACTTAACACATGAATGAACTACTCGTTTAAAAGTCAGATTTTTTATTGCCTATGAAGTTACTGACATGTTTTCTCATGATATTAAGTTTGAACATAAAATGCTGGAATGGAATCGACATAACATTTAAAGTATTTAGGCGCAGAATTTAAGTTTGAAAAATGCGATAAAATTTACTAGTCATCGAATCCACATTTTAGAATTTTGAAATCAACGGTAAAATTGCAACATAAATTGTAAAAACTTCCAAAGAACCAAAAATGAACTTATCTAATATTTTAGCTCCTATAATGAATCACTAGTTCTCGGTTCTTAAATTTATTTTTTACATCTTTATCCCTGAAATAAACATTTTCATCTAATTTTATTCAGCAATAGATTGTTTTATGTTCTTATCAATTTTTTTTAATCTGCAGCGTTCCTATAGAAATTTTGTTAATGCAGGAACTAGTGACGACCTTCTTAAACATTTATTTCAAAAATAAAACAAAAAAGGTAATCTTCTTTTCTAAGTTAACAATTTTATTAATTTTTTGCCTTTAAAAATCTGCGATACTTTATCGACAAATCTGTTGTTGGAAACGGCATTGAAAACTGCACCGGAAGCGAGGTAGGAAATGTCATCGGAAACGACGCCGGAAATAACAACGTAACCGACGTCGGAAACAAAACTGGAATTTGGGATGAGATCCGACGTCGTTTCCGGCGTCGTTTCCTGAATCGGAAAAGAGGTAGGAAATGTCATCGGAAACGACGCCGGAAATGACAACGTAACCGACGTCGGAAGCAAAACTGGAATTTGGGATGAGATCCGACGTCGTTTCCGGCGTCGTTTCCTGAATCGGAAAAGAGGTAGGAAATGTCATCGGAAACGACGCCGGAAATGACAAATAACCGACGTCGGAAACAAAACTGGAATTTGCGATCAGATCCGACGTCGTTTCCGGCGTCGTTTCCGGAATCGGAAACGAGGTAGGAAATGTCATCGGAAACGACGCCGGAAACGACAACGTAACCGACGTCGGAAACAAAACTGGAATTTGGGATCAAATCCAACGTCGAAAACAAAACCGGAATTTAGCATCAGATCCGACGTCGTTTTCGGCATCGTTAGTAATTAATAATCGAAAGCAATGATAATAGGGAAAACAGTGCCAAGTCTGAAATATGAACGTGATTTTCAAACTGATCAAGCTATTGTTAAACTGTAACGTTTCAGGTTATTTTTTTCAATTCTACATGAACGATTTTCAGGATGCTTTTTATGCATTTGACAAACAGAAAACTGTTCAGGATAAAATATCTGCCATTTTAATTGTACCTCTCATAAAAATATCACGCCTCTAATTTACTTTACTGAAGCTAGCTATGTTTATTAGCAGAAAGAGAGCGTGTAAGGTGTGTTTAATAATACTCGAATTTTAAAATTTTTGTTCTAGCGTAAAAGCTATCGCAATTCTGTCTCGGTGCTGTCCCCACCCATTGGAATTTTTCATGATTCTGTAGGGTCATATTAACCGACAGTGATGAGCATATATGGTATATTGCCACAATTTTCGCGGTTGTCACTTAATTAAGTCCACCTGACAACATGAAGAACATCGTCAGCACTATTTTTTTCCCTTTTTGATGTTTTTTTTAAATTTTGTGGTAAGCATACTCAATATAACACAAAGATCACTGAATTAATATTCCTTTAGAATCAAAAGTTCATGGAATTAGGATTGGACAAATATTGAAGTATTTTCTACTTGAGTATCAAATATATTATTGATACTTTTTTTCCTAACGCTTTATATAAATAATCACTAATTTGTATCACTTTAATTTTATAATAAAAGACTAAAGTTGAATTAACCTAAATCTGCTGTGCTAGCAGCTTGGTTTAAACTGTGAGCCTATGGTGATATTCTTTAGGTGTGATGAATCGGAGCGGTCTGTCTGTAGTCTATATGTCTGTATGTATGTATATCCATATGTCTGTATGTATTATTGCATATATCTGTCAGTGAGCACGATAAATTATGAAAAATTAATCTATTAGATTGGCCGTTGGTATACTCTTTTAATGTCCGAAAATAAAGGTCAAGTTCGTTTTCATAGAATAAAAAATTAGCAGAGATATAACATTTACAAAATTCTAAAAAAAACATACGAAAATGAACCTTTTAAGCCAAATAATGCACGATATGAAAAAAATGCAGGAGAAAAAAAATGTTGTTTTTGATATACCCTTTGCACTTTGAATGCCCTAGAAGCTTCTTATAACAACTTTTTGAATCTTCTTGAAAAATCGAAAATTCATATTGAAATGTTGTTTTTATTTAGGAGACTTGAGGCCACGTAATTTTTCGGTAATTAACCTTTAATTATTTTCCGTAGTTGATAACAAGTAAATAAATTCCTAAAAATTATAAACAATGTGATTGTTTTAAAAATTATTTTTTCGAAAAAATAATAAAACACCACAAGTTTCGCATGTTTTATTCACAAAGAAAATTTGAATATTGTTAGGAATATCCTCTTTCTAAATTATTACTGACAAAAGTAATCAAAAGTAGTCAGCTATTCGTGAATTTGATAAACGAAACATTTTTAATGCTAAAATATTTATATTTACGACTGTAATTATTGTAAAAAAATATAACGCCTATGATTTACTCCACTGATAAAATTGTTAAAACGTACAAAATATTTTGAAGAAAAAAACATTTAAAAGTTGGGTGTAGAAAAACAGCGTGCAAGGTTTATTCAATGATATTCAACATTCTAAATGTTTGCTCTACCTTAAACTTTATCGCAATTCTGTCTTCACGCAGTCTTTATCCATTGAAATTAGTACGATTCTGTAGGTTTTCCTGGTCATATTTACTGACAGTGATGAGAATACATATAGCAGTAAATATGCCCCAAATTTCGCAGTTGACGCTCGTAAAGTCTACCTGATAACATGCAGAACCTTATCGGTATGCTGCTTTTTCCTTTCGTGATTCTTTTAATTTGTGGTGGTAAGTGTACTTAATGTAATACTAAACACACCATCTATATAAAATATCCCATGTATTTCCAAAGTGAAAAATTTCACAAAATTAAACTAATGTTAAATATCCACTAAAGAGCGTTGGCTAGACAAACAGTTTTTTGGCAACAAACTATTAGAATTTTTAATTAAACAATAAATTAGTGAAAATAATCGTAAATCATGTTGTTATAAACAACTTTTTGCCTTTTATGATATATTCTTCACCATACAATTATTCAATGGAGCGAGTTCTTGATAACTTTATGAAGTGAACCATGTCAAGTCAAAGAAATAAAAACTGTTTGCTTAAGACATTTTCGTCTAAATTTGTAAAAGTTAAAAAAAAGAGAAATATGTTGGCTTCCATGGTGGTCTTATAAGAATGTTATGTTTAAAATAAGCATTTTATAAAATGGTTTATAGCAAAGCGGTTATATAAATACGTTAAGCCATTAGTCGAATAGTTCGCTGTGTGTATATTGCGCTTTTGACTTCTTATCGTGGGTACATATTAAACATATTGTGTGTAATATTTAAAATTCAGTAAAAATAATTGTTTCAGTCAAAAAAAACTACTTATCGATAATGTAATTGTTTACTTTATCGATCGTAAATAATAATCTTTAAACAGTTAAATAATGAAAAAAATAATGTTCCAACGCGCTATAGGTTTGTTTACATAGTTTATATCGTAAAATCGAAGTGTGAGCATCAAAATTAAATTATATCTCCTACTTTTAGTTGGTAAATAAAAAATGAAACCGGTACCTCAAATCATAGTGCGTGCGATGTCACACAGTGATTCTCCTTTAAAATTGTTTTGTTGTGTAAAGAGAAAAAACAAGTTCTTTTTGAAATAACAGACACACATGAAAAATTAATTAATGAGCATGTCACTTATGACAGCAACGATAAACGATTGCCGAAAGCACTATGTACAAATTAAAAAAAAGATTCATGCAAATAAAAATTCTGATAATAATTCTATTGTGATACCTGCAGATTATTTTAATTTTAAGGTAGCTAATAATACTTGATAAAGTTTTGGAAAGCAGTGTTCTTTTGCATTATGTATGTGGGAAATGTTAAATAATTATCGCAAAAGGTTAACGTCATAATTGTACAAAGAAGGAATTATTTCAAAACTTGAATTCATCATTAGATCAGAAAGTGAAAGTACACTGTGTGTGTAATGTAATAATGGAAAAATCTACTGATCAAACGAGTCAACATAATGATTCGATATTGTTATAAAGAGAACACGGTAGACCAATGGCTGTTGGTGTTTCAAAAAACAAAATAAAACTAAAAAAACGGGTGGTTTCCGCTAAAAATTTATCAAAAATTAGTACTCATTTTGGATTGTCAACTAACATAACTTTAGGAATTCCTAAATCACTTCAAAGTGCAACGAAAAAAAGAAACAAATTTAAACATAATCTTTAAGAAAAACTTAAAGCTTCAAACCTTTGACTTGACTCCCATTTTGACGTCAGAAAATGCCAGATAATCACCTCTAAAACGGAAAACACGCCAAATGAAGAATATCTTGTATTTTGTAGAAATATTTAAAAAATAATCGATGATGGTAAGGAATTTTGTGCAGTAGATAAAGCGTACATTAAAATTAGTACAAACAGGGGTAGAGGTTTTTAAAAAATAACATAATGTATGCGATTTTTGGACAAAGTAATAATGAAGAAGTAGCTGCCAAAAATTTTAAAGATTCTGGTGACAATAAATATATTGATTGGTGAGATGTCCCACAGCTGTTCGAACCCGAGAGCACTTCGTAAACTGGTCATAAAGATTTCTTAGACGCTATAGGCTTGACGAGAACAATTGGGAGTTGTATTGAAAAATTTAAAGCATGGAAAGAACAAGAAGCTAAAAAAGAAGATTGTGACATTTTTTTAAATTACTTAACTTAAAATTTTGGATAAATTATATAAAGGTGACTCTATAAAGCATTTGAAAGGCCTCATAGGTGTACGTTTTTCGTTTATGGACCTTCGGTAACCCATAAAAGTTAGGGGAAACACCATTGTAACTTTTTAAGAGTTTACTCAATTTTGATATGAATATGTTTCTATTAATCATATCCCTGATAGAAGCATTTGAATACCTCTTAATTCTATTTGTTGGATCCTTATTTAATTCCTTATAAGTGGATTTATTATCAAGTCAACCTTCAAATTTTCTGATATATTTATCCTTATCAACAATTACAGTAATCTTCCCTTTATCTGTGTCGGTTACGAAGATGTTGTCATTATTCTTTATAAACTTTTTCGATTTTATAGCGAAATCTGCATACTTACTGAACATGAACCTAGTGAAAATATTGTTAAGTTTGGGTTTGGTATCATTCTTATATTCTGCATCTACCATGTACATCTTGTCCAATTCTATTCAGATATAGCATATGTCCATCCTGAAATAAGTCAGTATAGAAAATTAATACATATTGGTAGAAATGATGCAAGAGCGGGTGAAACAAAAAATAATTACGCTCCTGCAATGACTTGCAAATTCCTGGGTGAAAGAGTTACATAATTCTTCAAGTACCGCTATACGAAACACGTGCCGTTGCGTGCGCAATCACTGATAAGCAGGGACATACGAGTCGACGAGACTAGGACCTCGCGCGATTACCAAGGATCGAGTAGATCGTTAGTCGATGCCAAGCATCAGCAGGCCCACTCAACTTAATGGTAGAAATATGAAGAAGCACAGCGCCAACAGTTGGCCGCAACCTGAACTAAAAGTATGAATGTGTTATCTTGTTGCGTGTATTGGTGCTATATATGAGCAGTATGTATATGACAAATTTTTTAATTGAATATATTTATCAATAAACTGGATAAAGCAAGTGAAAAAATGTGTAGAAATATGTGAAAAGTACTTTATTATACCTTCCGTATTTTTAATCATGTTTTTCACTTGCTTTATCCACTTTATTGATAAAAATATTCAATTTAAAATTTTGAAACATATTCACAACTCATCTTATACAATATAATATAAATACATATGAGCAAAGAATAATTATTTCCTTGTAGGGTAGGTTCGTCTGGACCGGGTTAGACACCGCTTCTAACCACTTAAAACCTTACCTTGATTTGCGTCCTTCGGAAATTGGTGGTGCTTAACGTGGCGAGACAAGGGAAATCCAGGAACAACACACCTACTGTTTATTTAGTTTCACCTGCGTCGGATTCATTTTTTAAAGCTTTGTAAACACTCACTGTTTTGATTTTAAATCACGTGTGCGAAACAAGGACAGATTCAGACCTCAGCGAGCGGGTTGGGGTGCAGCGGGGCTGACACGCAGCGCTAAAAGTTGGCCGCAACTTGTATTAGGCTTAAAATAATAATTCTTCATATTCGCCCATTAGAGTTAAGAGGGCCTGAGCATCAGAAGCGAAATCACGTTTGGCTCTCGACTCTCCGTACAATCAAAATCTACTCGAGGTTCAATCGATTTTTTAACGTTGCACAATTCATACTAGAACGCAGGTAAGGAGACTGAGCAATGAGGGATAAAATAAAAAAAAAAGGTCATTTAAATTGTTTGACAAAAGAAATACTTTATTCGGTTTTCCATATTCTCAAAAATTCTTCCGCTTTGATAGCGTGAGGAAATACTGGAGGGCTATCCGCTCATCCTTAAGCAACCCATTCCTATGGGGACCTAAGGATGCCAGTGTGAAAACTATGTAACCAGGAAATTTTAAACGCAATACTATTTTAAAATCAAGGACTTGAAGGAAGAAAAAAGTGAAGTTCAATTCAACTTAAATTGGAAACCAGAATTTGTCGATAGAGTGTCTTTTGGGATTGTTATTAATAATCAATTAATTCGTTTCAGGTTTGTCGTTCTAGCTGGACTGAAAATGACGTGTGTACTTGGTACGAATTTCCTAAGCAGGGCAAATTAAAAATCTATCTATCAAAAGAAAACTCATAATTCATTTTATGAGCTGAAAAGGTCGAGATATTCATATTGAAAGTTAAAATAAAATTAAAGGGGAAATTATGAATAAGATCTCTGAATTCTGGAACCACGTAAAGTGAGATAGGCGAATAATGTTAAAATCCATAGATTTCAGAATTATCATTTCTAAGTTTAATCCATAAAGCAGATTGCTATCCATTAAAAGACAAATGACCCTAATTTCTGTAGTTTAAACTTGAAACTTTAACCTCATCTTACAGGATTAAAAATTTGTTTAAAACTTTTTTATAAAGTAAAATGCAAATTAAAAAAGACATTCATTAAACGTGGTGAAAGGATTATGTTGTTTCTGAAACGTAGTAGAAACCTCCGATAATTTTGTAGATCTTCTATACCCTTACCTAGCTAAGGTCGAAGGGCGAAACGTTTATTAATAAAGAGATTTTTTGGATCAGTATACCGAAAACATTTAGGATCTATTATTGGAATTTTTTACCTGGCCGACACTCACTAACGTCAATTAATCAAAAAATGTTTGTTAAAACCCTGCTCTTTTCCAATGTCTCGTGGACGCGGTAAGGCACATTTATGATTAGTTTAAAAAAATAATGTTTGTTGAATGCCTACCCATTTCCAACTTCTCGTTATATATGATCATTACGATGCATCGTGACAGATCGATATTTGAGACATCGAAGTAACAAAAGTAACAATAACTTTAAACTTTTGCCTAGTCAAATCGTTTCGTTTATTGTTTAATAATAGTTTGCTGCCAAAAAATATTTTTTCCCACGCCATAACAGAGGTGACAGGTGACGCCCCTATTCTGCATTCTAATCGCGCGTTGAATTAAGGTTCACGATCAATGTTGCTGATCCGTGTATGGTGTTAAATTCTTTTAAGAGACTGATAAATTGTGAAATATTTGAAATATAATAACTGATATGCTTCAGACAGTAGTAAGCTTTAGGTGTAATGTGGCCTTTATTTAAGAAACAGTCGCCGTTTCGAAAGTCAACAAGTTCTTCTCACCGGGCAATAATATTATTTCGTAATTCAGTCAAATTTGTAGCAAAATACACCTTCTCTTCGCTTCAAAATTTACAAAATAAAATAACTGTAAATTTAAACAAAAGAAATACATTCAATTAGGAAATTTTAAATTCAGAAGCAAGAAGTTTGGATGACTGTAATTTGGATTTTGAATATAATTGTCATATTGATAAGTCAGGTTGTAAAAATATAAAATTCAATGCACGTTACCAGTGCTTAATTTAAAGTCTTACTATTAATTAAAGTTTTAAATTAAGAAAAGAAGACAGAAAAAAATTTCTGGTGATTGTCTGAAATAAAATAGATGCTAAAAGATTTCAATATTAAAAGAGTTTTCAGAGTTGACTATAAATTTGATAGATTAATAATAGTAGGCAAAGATTCTTTTGATATTTTTAAGTTGACTTACGCAGCATATAAAATTAATTATTTAGGCTTGGAAGTGTGTTATATTAGTCATTAGAGTTGGACTACTAGGAGTAAAGAACACCGTGGTAACTTCTGACAGAATCCAAGGGCCATAAAGTGATCACAATACATCAGTTTCAAAATGTTTATCAGTAACTCTTAACCAGTGATTGACTTAGCACACTTTATTACATTATATAACATAATTTAATATTATCTAATTTAATTTTGAATTTTTGACTAATATTCTCATATATCACCAATTTTTTTCATTATCATTCACTATGTAGTAGAAAAGGTTATTTTCATTATTAAAAATTTACTTTTAATTATTGTCATGGAATTTGTTGTCATTTACTTATCAAGAAGTCCCATAAAGAACGCATGCATTGTGTAAAATTCAAGATATAATATTTTAAGCACTATGAAGGGTGGTTTTTAAAGCCATGACGTACAATTTTTGGCCTGATCGAGTCAATATTTTTCCTGTTCATATGTGATGATCAGTTGTATTCTCGAGCAAAACATTATTATATTTATGAAAATTAACATTAATGAAGCAGTTTAAAACAATTTAGGGCACCACGACATGATTTAAAACTATTTTAAAGATAAAATAGGAATCTGAATTTAGTTCTTAACTAATAGAAAAAGTTCAGGCGTCGCGTCATTAAAAAAAACATTCTGTTTTTTTTGGACAACCTAATGTTCCATTTTAGGCATATATGATATTTGGTTTTTAATAATCATGAATATTGTTTCTCTTTTTAAGAATTGAATGCTTCTAGTAATCTTGGAACAGGCTCTAGTTATCTGGAAGAAGATTCTAACAGTAACTTAGGACGCAATGGGAAGCGCCCCAGAGCGGGTCGTCCCAAACTACCGAAACTCACGCCGGAACCAGTTACACTTCTGACACGCCCTGCCAATGGGACCTATAATTATATGGACAAAGTTGTTTATGTGTGGATTGATGAGAACCGAAAATTAGTGCAAGCTAACTTTCCTGGAATGAAACATTATAATAATTACGATGTTCTGAAAAAGCATGGTCTTCTAATGGGTGTTGATGTTATAGGACGTCACGAAACGGTCATATATCTGTTTCAAAATGGAACACTTTTAGCAGTCCGAGCACCGAGAACCGATAGTAAGGATAATCCGTTAATAATTTAACTGACTGTTTGCCAATTTATTACCTCTCCCAGCCTCTTTTTAGAGAAAACTAAGACAATATGAAAAATTTAACAAAAAAATAATTTTTGAAACTCATAGTACTCATTTTCAATTATTTAAATAATTTTCAGCATAGTAACATTTTCAAAAGTCGTAAAACAGGTTTCTTTTTATAAATGTTTTTTTTTCATAAATAATCGAAATTCTTTTACATGGCTTTATATCTGTTGTGAGTCCTTGAAATATGGCTGAATAATTTTATATGGAAACTTTGAGGATCACAAAGTTACGAGTGGGCAGTTGTTGTAAATGGTGCCTATAATCAATTTTTCATGAACTTCCATATAAGATTTATCGGGTGACATTGCAGTTTTTAGCCCACATTTCACAAATTTGTTTAAAGTTTTTGCGAATACTATTGAATAAAGTGTTTACAACTCCGATCAACAAATATAACTCGGGCGGTGTAATCAAGTCAATAATTTGCTTTTCTTCGTCTCATAAAATTATGGGTAAATTGCAACAATTTTTAAAGTTTTTACAATTTTCTTTTTTAGCTCCGTTTGCTTTCTAAGCTTTAAAATTTTCAGTGCAACACCAAATTGCTCTCAATACGCCTACGCCGTCTAAGAAATCTTTATAAGCGGTACACAAAGCGGTGAGACCAATCAATATATTGAATAATTTAGGATCCGCTGAAACTTTAACTTCGAAATCCTTTAGATTTAGTTAATCCCGCAAAACTGATAAATTATAATGGTTTTTGCCGCAACTCGCACGCAGTGCTTTCGGCAATCATTCATCGTTACTGTCATAAGTGACATGCTTATTAATTAATTTTCCCAGTGTATCTCTTACTTAAAAAAAAACTTTTTTTTTCTCTTTACACATGAAGCAAAATTTTTCAGCGATAATCACTGTGCGACATCGCACGCACTTCGATTTTCGGTATTAGTTTCACTTTTCATCCACTAACTAAAAGTACAAGACATAGTTTAAATTTGTTACATACCATTGCAGTGAGTTGATGTAAAGAAAGAAACATGCATTTAGTTTTCTGTAATCAAAACTATAGTGCGTTGGAAGATTATTTTATGCATTATTTATCAGTTTAAAAATTATTATTCACGATCAATTAAATAATTATAAAATGTAAATAATTATATTATCGATAAGTAGTAAAGAAGAATAAGCACTAACATTGACATCGCAGTAATAATTTTCAAGTACTTTAACTTGATTAAATACTTTTTTAAGCTCGTATAATATATTTTTATCAGCTTATTCAGCTTTTAAGTTATTACACATACAAACTTTTATCCATTCTTGATGAATAAAAAAACGGCTCAGGGAATCATTTTATGTTCATTAAAAATTGATTACTGGCACCATTCACAACAAGTTCCTACTTGTAACTTTGGGGTCCTCGAACTTTTTATATAAAACTATTCAGCCCCTCCGATATCTGAAAATATTTTCAAATCATCCAAATCCCTTGACATCCTTTAATTCTTGTGAATCAATTCTTAAAACTTTAATCTAAATATTATTAAATAATTATGTAATTAAATAATATAAGAAATTTGCATTGTTCAGGCACATATGCCGCGGGCCTAAATAGCTACAATGACCCGGGAAGTGCCTGCCTCGTGTCTTCGTTCAACACGAAAACATTGCGACGAGGCCGAAGCACGTACGCCAGTGCCCCTCACTCTCTCTCTCTCTCACTCCAACGAGCGCTTCCAACCTCTTATCTCCATTTCCCTCTCCCCCCCCCCCCCCCCCCCCCCCCTATTCTTTTTTTTCTTCCCGCCTTCTCCGTGGCCGTGGGCTT
>JAAAKG020038533.1:4780-15428 GCA_010014905.2 Druon quercuslanigerum
AAGCCTTAAATTCATCAAGCTTAGTGTTATAAGCATTAGTTTTATAAACTTTAGCCTTAAAAAACTAAGTTTATTGAATCTCAGCTTTATGAACCTTAATTTTCGAAACCTTAATTTTTCAAGCCTTAGTTTTATAAACATTATTTTAATAAGCCTTAGTTGTACAAAAATTAGTTTTGTAAGCCTTATTTTATTAAACCTTATCTTTGTTAACCTAAGTTTCTGAAATTTTTTTTAAACCTTAGCTAGTTGTATAAACCTTTATTTAATTAACCCTATTTTCTTAGCCTTAGATTTAATAACCTTAGTTTTTGAAACATTATTTTTTAAACCATAGTTTTGTAAAGCTTAGTTTTATAAGCAATAGTTTTATAAACCTCAGTCTTAAAAAACTAAGTTTCTTGAACCTTAGCTTTATAAACCTTAGTTTTCGAAACCTTAATTTTTCAAGCCTTAGTTTTATAAACTTTGGTTTTATAAGCCTTAGTTGTATAAAGATTAGTTTTATAAGCCTTATTTTCCTAAACCTTATTTTCCTAAACCTTATCATTATTAACCTAAGTGTCTAAAATCCTTTTTTACACCTTAGTTTGTCTTAAAAAACTAAGTTTCTTGAACCTTAGTTTTATAAACCTTAGTTTTCGAAACGTTTATTTTTTAATCCTTAGTTTTATTAATTTTATTTTTATAAGCCTTAGTTGTATAAAGATTAGATTTATAAGCCTTATTTTCTTAAACCTTATCTTTATTAACCTAAGTTTTTAAAATCTTCTTTTTTAAACTTTAGCCTTGAAAACCTAGTTTTGTAAACATTAATTTTATCAATACTTATTTTTTAAACCTTAGATTTATTAATCATAGTTTTTTAACCCTTATATTTTTAACCTTAGTTTTGTAAAGCTTAGTTTTATAAGCATTAGTTTTATAAACCTTAGTCTTAAAAAACTAAGTTTCTTGAACCTTAGCTTTATAAGCCTTAGTTATCGAAACCTTAATTTTTTAAGCCTTAGTTTTATACACTTTATTTTTATAAGCCTTAGTTTTCGAATTAGTTTCATAAGTCTTATTTTCTTAAACCTTATCTTTATTAACTTAAGTTTTCGAAATCTTTTTTAAACCTTAGTTTTGTAAAGTTTGGTTTTATAAGCATTAGTTTTTTTAATTCATTGAACCTTACATTTATTATCCTAAGTTTCTGAAATCTATTTTTTAACCTTAGCTAGTTTTATAAACCTTAATTTCATAAAACTTATTTTCGTAAACCTTACATTTATTAAACTTAGTTTTTGAAACCTTATTTTTAAACCTTAGTTTCGTATAGCTCAGTTTTATAAGTATTAGTTTTATAAACCTTGGTCTTAGAAAACTAAGTTTCTTGAATCTTAACTTTATAGGCCTTAGTTTTCGTGACCTTAATTTTCATAAGCCTTAGTTGTATTAACATTAGTTTTGTAAGTCTAATTTTATTAAAACTTATCTTTATTAACCTAAGTTTCTGAAATATTCTTTTAAACCTTAGCTAGTTGTATAAACCTTTATTTATTTAACCCTATTTTCTTAAACCATAGTTTTCAAAACGTTTATTTTTAAAGCCTTAGTTTTAATAATTTTATTTTTATAAGCCTTATTTTTTTAAGCCTTAGTTGTATAAACATTTGTTTTTAAACCTTATTTTCTTCAACCTTAGATTTATTAACCTTAGTTTTTGAAACCTTATTTTTTAAACCTTAGTTTTGTAAAGTTTGGTTTTATAAGCATTAGGTTTTTAAATTCCTTCAACCTTACATTTATTATCCTAAGTTTCTGAAATCTTTTTTTTTAACCTTAGCTAGTTTTATAAACCTTAATTTCATAAAACTTATTTTCGTAAACCTTACATTTATTAAACTCAGTTTTTGAAACCTTATTTTTTAAACCTTAGTTTTGTAAAGCTTAGTTTTATAAGCATTAGTTTTATAAACCTTAGTCTTAAAAAACTAAGTTTTCAGAACCTTAGCTTTATATATCTCAGTTTTCGAAATCTAAATTTTTTAAGCCTTACATTCATCAAGCTTAGTGTTATAAGCCTTTATTGTATAAACTTTTGTTTTATAAGCCTTATTTTCTTCAACCTTATCTTTATTATCCTAAGTTTCTGAAATCTTTTTTTAAACCTTAGCTAGTTGTATAAACCTTTATTTAATTAACCCTATTTTCTTAAACCTTAGATTTATTAACCTTAGTTTTTGAAACCTTATTTTTTAAACCTTAGTTTTGTAAAGTTTGGTTTTATAAGCATTAGGTTTTTAAATTCCTTCAACCTTACATTTATTATCCTAAGTTTCTGAAATCTTTTTTTTTAACCTTAGCTAGTTTTATAAACCTTAATTTCATAAAACTTATTTTCGTAAACCTTACATTTATTAAACTCAGTTTTTGAAACCTTATTTTTTAAACCTTAGTTTTGTAAAGCTTAGTTTTATAAGCATTAGTTTTATTAACCTTGGTCTTAAAAAACGAAGTTTCTTGATCTTAGCTTTATAAACCTCAGTTTTCGAAACCTTAATTTTTCAAGCCTTAGTTTTATAAACTTAATTTTTATAAGCCTTATTTTCCTAAGCCTTATCTTTATTAACCTAAGTTTTTAAAATTTTCTTTTTTAACCTTAGGTTTGTAAACATTATTTTCTTAAACTTTAGATTCATTATCCTTAGTTTTTGAAACGTTATTTTTTACACCTTAGTTTTGTAAAGCTTAGTTTTATAAGCATTAATTTTATAAACCTTAGTCTTAAAAAAGTATGTTTTTTGAACCTTAGCTTTACAAGCCTTAGTTTTCGAAACCTTAATTTTTCAAGCTTTAGTAGTATGAAACTTAGCTTGATAAACCTTAGTTTTATAACCCTCATTTTATTAAACGATTTTGGGCTATTTTAATTTTTTTATCACAAAATTTTATACTTCATTTAAGATAAAAAAAGCTTTGTTTAATTTTGTAGTTTAAGGCCAGCATTGCTCACCATAAATAGCGATATATATTTCAAATAATATTTACAATTTTTAAACAATTTAAGGTTACGTTACAATTTTTTCCCCGAAAATCGGTCATTCTGAACAAGAAAAATCAAGTTTAAAAGACGATTTACAATATTAAGCAATCTTTTGTTATTATAGTTATTTTCATCGTAAATTAGTAAGATTTTTCAGATTAGCATTCATTCATTATTATAAATTTTGTATTTTTTGGGGTGTCTTATAATGAAAATCGGTAGTTAAAAAAAAATTCTTTAGATCTGAAAGATTATTTAAAAAATTTTAACACTCTTAGGATAATCGCTGTTTTTTTACCATAAATCAGTATAGATTCCGAAAAATATTCACAGTTTTTGAACAAATTTTAGGTTAGTTGAACATTTTTAATCAAAAATAATTGATAGCTAAAAAAATATACTGCTCAGATTCGACACAATGATCGTAATTAAAGTTCAGCTCCCAGGAATCTCATAAGATATCGATCTTAAATACGCTAACGAAATTAGAAGTTGCTTTCGTAGTAAGAGGATGTAAGCGACAAGCACCGATTAAAGTTGTCTCGAAACCTCTTTGAACTTAAATCCATCTACAAGATGTTCTGCTTTGATTCCACTCGTCAGTCGAGGGAAGTGAACAAAATAAAGATAAAAGATGGAAGGCGGAAGGGAACTTCCCTTACCCTCCCATTATTCCCCTCCTATCAATTCTCATACTTCTCCATTGTGCTACTATTCCTTCCCTTATTCCCCCTTCACTTCCCCTACTTTTTTCTCCACTATTTCTCCTTTTCTCGCTTTTCCTAATACCCCCACATTCCCTAACTCCCCATCTCTCACTCACGTTCCGCTACTTTGCGACTCCTACTCACCTTACTCTCCCCACTTTCCAATACCCCTAACACTACTTTCTGTTTCTTTGCTTCATCTACTGCTCAGAATTGCTCTTCCCTTGTACTTATATCTCTCCCTTATTCCTCCTTAACTTCCCCTACTTTTCCCTTCTCTACTTCCTCTCTTATAACTTCCCCTACTACCCTTACATTCCCTAATTCCCCACCCTTCACGCTTTTTCCCCTAATTAGTCACCCCTATTCGCCCCACTTCCCTAATAACCCTAGCTTTGTTTCTTGTTCATGATGAAAGTGAGAAGATTAGAGCTAGGAGAAATAAAGAGGGTGGAGTTTAGAAAGAAGTTGGAGTAGCGAAGTAAAGCAAGAGTTGAAGTGTGGAAGGGGAATTAGGGAAGAGGAGGAGAAATAGGGGAGTGTAGAAGAAGTAGGGGAGGCAATCTAGTTCTTACTGTAGTACTTAGAACATTGAATGTTAAAATATTCAAGTTATTTTATTTTTAGTTGTCACATGGTTGCTTGCGATTTAAGTAATAAAGTTAGTAGCACCTATTTAATATTATTATTAATATTAAATTCTAATAATTATAAATTTGTAAAATAATGATAAATAAAAAAATAAATAAAATGTGTTTATAAAAATAAGTATTTAGTTTTACAAAAAAAAGATCATTTCTTCGAGGCCTTAATATTTTGTTAATAGTTTAATTATTTTCTTGAAAACACAACTTTTTGATAGATTTATCTTCTCTGGTTGAAAATTCGACTATTTTTTATAAAAATCATTTCTTAAAACTGAATTTTTGTAACCAGTCCTATTTTTCAATACAAACTGATCTTTTGATATAAAAATGCAACTGTTGGTTTGAAAATTCATGTACTTTGTTGCGAATTCGTCTTTAGTAGAAAATAAATCTTCTTCATTGAGAATTTATCTTTTTGTTAGGAATTTATTTTTTTTTGTATGAAGCTCAAAAGCTGAATAGAAATTCAACATTCGGAATTAATTTTTTGTTTTGAAATTGAATTTTTATTTTTTCAATTTTAATTTGGAATTTTTTAATTTCGTTTATGAAAGATTTTCAGTTAAAAATACTACAAGTTTAGGATCATGGTCTTTAATAATTAATAGACAGTGAAAAATATTAAAATTTTTTTTTGAATTCAAGTATTTCGTAGAAACTTTACATGTTTTAAATTCATATTTTTGTGTTAACAAGTGAACTAGAGTCTTTTTTGGATGAAAATTATACTGTTTTTTTTTTTTGTATTTTTAATTTAAAAATTATCTATTTCAGCAGTAACTAGTGACATTAAAATCTGGTTTGGATGAAAATTGAACTCGTCTTTTAAAAAGATTTGTTTTTATTTTTTTAATTTCATCTATTTTAGTAGAAAATATATCTGTTTAATTGAAAATTAAACTATTTTGTAGAAAACATGTTGAAAATTTATATTTGTTTGTTCAACAGTAAACTAAAATATTTTATAGGTCAAAATTTAACTTTAAAAAAAAATCTCTTTTTTTAAAAAGTCATCCTTTTTAGTTGAAAACTCAATTTTTTTTTTGAAAATTTAACTACGAACTAGAAAATTGACTTGTTATTTAAAATAAATATTTTAGTATTGAAAAGTCAACTAAATATTTTTCGGATGAAAATTCAACTGTTTTTTTTAACTTCTGTTTTTCTTGGATAGAAATCTAACTGTTTTTTTGAAGATTCAGCAATTTTAAAAACTGATATTCTTTTAAATTAAAAATTCAACTGCGTTGGTTAAAAATTATCTACATTGAAGAAAAAAAATCAATAGGCGTTTATCTCTTCGGTGAAAACTTGAATATTTTGTTTAAAATTATTTTTTATTGCTGAAAATTTTAATTTTTTGGTTGAAGATTTAGTTCTTGTACCCAAAATTTGTTTTTGGGTCGCAGATTCAACAATTTAGGTAATTTTTTTCTCGTCTTTCATGACTGAAAAATATTTATTTGTAAAAAATTCGTATTTTTTGTTGTAAAATTAATATTAAAAAATTAAATTTTATCTTGTTTGGTTTGAAATATTAACTATTACACTTTTCTTTGAGGATTCATTTTTCTAGACTTGAATTTTAATTATTTTTAGTCCATTTATTTAATATTGTTAAAAATTCAATTATTTCATTAAAAAGTCATCTTTCATGCCAGAAAAGTTTTTTTTTTGTTTAAAGTGAATAAGTAAATACAAATTTTTAATTTTTCATCTGAATTATTGTTTCATTCCGTTTATAAAAGATCCGACCTTAAAAATATTACAATTTTTAAACTCTGGTATATGAATTTTACTGTTCAAGAAAAAAAAATTATTCAACAGATAAATCTGAGAATTTTTAAAATAAAGTTTTCAACCTGCAAAGCTTATCTTAAATACAAAAAAATTCCATTAGTATCAAGCTGTACAGTAACAACGGGGGGGGGGGGGGGCAGACATTTTTATAACGTTTCGTTGCAGCGAGGAGGTATTTACCTCGCGCTACGCGCACGGCCTTGTGGTTTACCCTATATTTGTGCGCAAGCCTTTTAAGATTAGAGGTCAAAGCATCAACAACTGTCATTTGGTGATTGTTAATTCTCTTTCGTTAAAACTCCTTCAGATTTAACGAAAAAATTTTCATCACGTATCTCGTGCTTCGCACTTGCTTTCGTTGATTTTGTATCACTTTTTAATATTTTTTTCTTATTTTGCATGCACTTGTATTCTTAGCCACCCTGAAAAATGTGTATCTTTTCAATAAATTTATCCTATTAAGTCCTATTATCATTATTAATCATCCTATTAAAATTAAAATTATTATTAAGTGGTTCTAGACAAATTTGTGGATATAATTTGGACGAAAAATGTTGTGAAAGCAGAGTTAATAACACACTTTCGTGTCTTTTTAAAAAAAATCAGTTTTTTTATTTTGAATGTTATTTTTTTCGATTAAAACAAAAACTACGCGTCTTATCAAAAATTATTCAGGAAAAATTTGATTGGGTTTTCACTATTTTTTGGAAAAGCAACTTTTGTCTAATTATTTTTTTCATAGCTTGTGTTGTTTCTCCAAAAAATTGTATTTTTTTTAATATTGTTTTTTACGACTAAAAACAGAAACTACAGGTTCTTTTGAAAAGTGAATAATGACAAATTTACAGATCTTTTCAGTGCGCGCAGTTTTAGTAATTGATTTGTGTTCGTATCTTGCATAGTTTAAACTCAAAATAACATTTTTGAATTTTCATTATTTTTTCTACAATGAAAATTTGATTTTCGAACTTCTAGGCAAATTCGAAAAAGTTATAATAATAATCTTGTGGGGCTTTCAAAAATCCAAGTTTTTCTTCAAATAAATTTTTTTCATATCATTCGTTTTTTGGATTAAAATTTTCATTTTAGTTTTTTTTTATTTGAAAAATGTAATAACTTGTATGATTTTCTTTTAATTGTAAAAGTCATAAGGATAAATTGATCGAGTTATCTAGTACTAGGAATAAAAGTAGAGAGGATTTTTAAATATAGAAAAAAATAGTACACAACATTTTGAAACAGCGGTCACTTTTTTAAATTTTCATCCATAATGCCTTTAAAAAGTGTGCCGAAGCAGAATGCAATCCGATCAATCTTTCGAAAGTAATCGTGCCTACACGATACAGACTACAGACTACAGACTAAATACTACAGACTACGGACTACAGACTACAGACTACAGGCTACAGACTATAGACTACAGACTACAGACTACAGACTATAGACAACGGAGTACAGAATACAGACTACAAAATGCAGACTACAGACTACAGACTATATAGCACAGGCTACAGACTACAGACTATATAGCCCAGGCTACAGCCTACAGACTACAGAATACAGACTAAAATTATAAAGCAGAAAATTTTCAAGAAAAAATAAAATACTTGAATTTTTCAATAAAAAGTTTATATTTATCAAAAAATAGTCAAATTTACAAGGAAAAATGTAAATAAAAAAAAATGTTAATCTGCAAAAAAATAGTTTAATTTTCACCAAACTGTTGAATTTTACAGCCATAACCAAAAAAAACACTTCAAAACAGTTAATTTTCTACCCGAAAATATGGATGTTTAAAAAAATTAATTTAGACCAAAATATTTAATAAGTTACTAAAATAATAAATCTCAAAAAAAAATTAAATTAATTTTTTACATAAGTATATAATTCAAATTTAAATCAAATAGTTTATGTTAAGTAAAATTAATTTTTAACTAAATCTAGAATAGTTAATATTTTAATAAAAACAGGTTTTAATTTGAAATCAAAAACAGTTTAATTCAACCAGAAAAGGGTAATTTTCAATAAAATAGTTGAATCCTGAACCAACGAATGTAAAAAAATATATGAATTTTGTACAAAATAGTTGAATTTTAAAATTGTAAAGTATATATTTTTATAAAAAAATAGAATAGTTCAATTTTTTATTAAAAAATTAATGTTAAAAAAATAAATGTCCAAAGAAAAAAGTTAACTTTTCAAACAAATGGTTTACTTTTTAGTGAAGAATCGTTGAATTTATAATAAAAATATGAATTTCTAACAAAAAAAATAAATTTCAGACCAAATTTTTGAATTAATAATTAAAAAACTAAATCTCCAACAACAACAAAATTAATTTTTTACAAAAGTACGTAATTCAAGTTTAAATCAAATAGTTGATTTTTTATCAACAAAAATTAATTTTCAACCAAACATAAAATATTTAATATTTCAAACATAAAAGGTGTTAATTCAAAATAACAAAAAGTTAAATTTAACCAAAAAAGAGCAATTTTTAACCAAATAGATTAATTTATTGACAAGTGGCTAAATTTGGAACTAAGAATATTAATTTTTTAAAAAATGAATTTTTTTACAACCAGTTCAATTAAACTAAAAAGGGAGGTTTTAAAAAAAATAATTTAATCTTCAACCAAATTATGTTTATTGCACAAGCGAGTTTAATTTTCTACCCCAATCGACGAAGTTTCAATTTATGAAAATGCTCTTACTTTTTTAATTATCATTCAAAATTCCTTAAAAAACGTGTGCCAAAGCAGAATCCAATCCGATCTATCTCTGGAATGTAATCGTGCCTACAAGATACAGACTACAGACTACATACTACACACTGAAACCACAGACTAAAAACTACAGACTACAGACAATAGATTACAGACTAAAAACTACAGACTACAGATTATAGATTGCAGACTACAGACTACAAAGTACAGACTACAGACTGCGGGCTACAGATTGCAGACTACAGACGAAAGACTACTGACTACACAGTACAGACTACAGATTTTAGACTACAGATTACAGTTGAAAGACTATAGACCACAGACTATAACTACACCATACATACAACAGACTACAGACTACAGATTACAGAGTACAGACTACAGACTACAGGCTGCAGACTTTAGACGAAAGACTACTGACTACAGAGTACATACTATAGACTACAGACTACAGTCGAAAGACTACAGACTATAGACTATAGACTACAGAATACAGAATACAGACTACATACTACATAGCACAGACTACAGACTACAGACTATAGAGTACAGACTACATACTATAGACTACCGACTACTTATTACAGACTACAGACTATAGGCTACAGACTACAGTTTAAAGGCTACAGACTACAGAATACAGTTAAAAGACTACAGACTACAGACTATAGACTATAGACTACAGAATACAGACTACATAGCACAGACTACAGGCTACACACTAAAGAGTACAGACTACAGACTATACTACAGACTACAGTCTACAGACTATATACTACAGTCTACAGACTACAGACTATGTACTGCAGACTACAGTTGAAAGACTACAGACTACAGACTACAGTTGAAAGACTACAGACTACAGACTATAGACTGCAGACTACAGTTGAAAGACTACAGTCTACAGACTACAGACTATAGACTATAGACTAGAGACTATATACTACAGACTATTAAATACATAGCACAGACTGCAGGCTACACACTACAGAGTACAGACTACAGACTATAGAGTACAGACTACAGACTACAGACTACAAACTATAAAATACATAGCACAGGCTACAGGCTACACACTACAGAGTACAGACTACAGACTACAGACTACAGACTAAAGACTACAGGCTACAGACTATAGACTACAGGCTATAGACTATAGACTACAGGCTATAGACTATAGACTACAGGTTATAGACTATAGACTACAGACTATCGACTACAGACTATCGACTATAGACTACAGACTATAGACTATAGACTACAGAATACAGACTACAGTTGAAAGACTACAGACTACAGACTACAGACTATAGACTGCAGACTGCAGTTGAAAGACTACAGTCTACAGACTACAGGCTATATACTACAGACTACAGTTGAAAGACTACAGACTACAGACTACAGACTATAGACTGCAGACTACAGTTGAAAGACTACAGTCTACAGACTACAGACTATATACTACAGACTATAGACTATAGACTACAGACTATATACTACAGACTACAAAATACATAGCACAGACTACAGGCTACACACTTCAGAGTACAGACTACAGACTATAGAGTACAGACTACAGACTACAGACTACAGACTATAAAATACATAGCACAGGCTACAGGCTACACACTACAGAGTACAGACTACAGACTACAGACTACAGACTAAATACTACAGGCTACAGACTATAGACTACAGGCTATAGACTATAGACTACAGGCTATAGACTATAGACTACAG
>JAAAKG020038544.1:0-43700 GCA_010014905.2 Druon quercuslanigerum
GTATGGTAAAATTGGCCCATAATAAAATTGTCCAAAATTAAAAATACCGAATTGGAAAATTCTCGAACAGTAAAATTCTTGAATATTCAAATTCCGAATAATTAAATTGCTAAATTATATATATATTCGGTTATATGTTCGGTTTGGTTTTGATTCCTCTAGAATCAAACCGAAGGGCCTATAATAAAGGCACCAAACGCGTCCTCGGGTTGCGAATAGAGGGACCCTGTACTAAGGGTTTCTGCTGAATATGTTCCGAAGGAATTAGCCTCCAAGCGGAGGTGTGAAAACCGTGCCGAAAGCTGAATGGCACCTGGTTGAGCTATTGCACATTTCGCATCAACGTTTGCGAAACCATGCCGAAGTACTCTAAAAAAGGGGCTATGTAAGCGGAGTGCCTTCTCTACCAGAATCAGAACAAGCCAGCAGTATAGAAAGAGAGGTGACAAGACCAACCGCGGGCAGGCATCCGATAGAGGATGAGCGATGCTTTAAGACCCGGAGAAACATAAACATCCAGGCTTATCCCAAGCCTAAAGTTCTGGCTGAAATGGATAAAGAGCTTCGTGGACGATTTCCCAAAGAATTGAACCTCTGGACTATCAATTGTTGTGTGTATAATGCATCATAAGACCAAAAGACAAATGCATCAACTCGCTATAAAGATAGGCTGGGCAAGACAGTACGCGTTCTGCATTCAGTGTGTGATTGACTGTATAACATCTGGCAGGAATTTCACCACCAAGGTTCGAAAGTTTGCGCGCGAACTCCGGATCCGTTCTCACACTCTTAACAAGTCGAAGCTTCTGACCATCAGGCAGCATATTGTTGAGAGAATACGGATACTACCTGACGCTAAGGGAAGTCTAGAGCGGAGGGAAAGAGAGGTCGGTCAGAGAAAACTAACAGTTTCTCTCTGACCCGTCTCGACTCTTCCAAGATCCTCCAGTTACTGGCGAGCACCCGCCCAAACCAGAGGAGGTCGAAGTCTTTTGGAGCGAAGTCTACGAAGTGCAAAATAGACTGGACGAAGACTCAGAGAATATAAATATCTTTAAGGAGCTGTGTAATGCCCTCATAACAACACCTGAGGAAGAGTGCCCAACCATCCCTACCGAGGAGGTGACAAAAGTATTGAGAGGTATGAAGAACTATTCCGCTTCAGGACCAGATGTTATCAAGACCATCTGGTAAAAGAAGTTTCCTTCAACTAATCAGCATCTGGCCCGTATTTTTACCTCATATTTAAAGTCAGAAGAGCCAATTGCGGAGTGGTTGGTGAAAGGGCGCACAGCACTCCTGTCCAAAATGGGCAACTCAGCTGACCTAAAGAATTACAGGCCGGTCACTTGTCTGAACACACTGTATAATATATTTACTGCTATCCTAAATGATTGGATCATTCGGGAAATCGGACCTGTGTATCAAGAAATGTATGAACAACGCGGCTCAAAGACAGGCGTAGCAGGATGTCGGGAGAGTTTGCTTATCCATAGATGTGTCCTCCCATAAACTTATCATCTGTCTTTTGGAAAGCTTAAAGTTTCATCCGCAAATCCTGAGATGCATAGAGAGAGTAATTCTATTTTGGAAAACCAAATTTACTATCTCATTTAGAAAAAATCGTGTGACAACTAACAAGGTCACTTTCCAAAGAGGTGTCTTTCAGGGCGACTTCATGAGCCCACTCCTCTTTTGCCTTACATTATTGCCACTATCTTTAAGACTTCGCCATTCCCAGGGATACTTTTGCGGCAAACCTGCAAATCGAAAGCACAAGGTCACTCATGTATTATATATTGATGATCTTAAGATCTATGCTAAAAATAAAGAGCAACTACATGTAGCTCTAGGGATTTGTAAACGATACACTATGGAAATAGGAATGAAATTTGGGTTAGAAAAATTAGACAAGGTTTTTTTAAAGCGAGAAAAACGTAATGGTATCTCTGAAGACCCTGAGTTCGTCCATAGAATCGCTATACGACATCTTTACGCTGGGGAGACTTATACGTAACTGGGCGTGCCACAGAGCCGCATTCAGAATATGACAACTATAAAGGATACTCTTCGAAGCAGATATAAGTGCCTCATTCGGCAGATTTGGTCTTCCGAACTGTCGGCGAGGAACAAAGTATCTTCAACGAATATGCTTGCCGTCCCGACAGTACTCTATTCATTTGGAGTGGTCCTATGGACGAAGAACGAGCTCAAATCCCTTGATATCTGGACATGAAAGGTTATGCACATAAACAAAAGCATGAATCTTAAGTCTTCTCTTCCGCGACTCCAAATCTCACGCCATCAAGGTGGTCGTGGAATATTGAATCTTGAATATATTCACAACAGGATTATTTTGGTTACAGCACATAGAGTAGCAAATGGAAAAGACACTTTTCTTAAAATGATCAGGAAGCATGAAGAAGTGGGCGAAGAAGCGTTTCTGTACAAAATAGCGGAGGAGGCTGCTGAAATACTCGGACAACTTTAGTATCAGTTGTGAGCAGAATGGTTAAAATCTTATTTATATGAAGTACTCACTCCTGAAAGCCCGGATTCAGAAAGCACGGGAGAAAATGTTTCGGGAACAGCTCCTTGATAAGAGGATGCGCGGCATCTTCCGCAGAAATGTGGAGGATCAGTCAATGCCGTTGCGAGCTAACTTTTTCTTTCATTAAATCACCCGGATTGAAGTCGGGCACAGAGGGTTTCATTTTGGCATGTCAAGCAAAATGTGGCATGCCACATTTTGAGCTAAGACATTCCCGATCATAGCTGCAGGGCGTGCCATGCAAAGGCCAAGCATGTAGGACACATACTATCTAGTTGTCCAACTCATGCGGGAACGACCTACATTCTTACCATCTATGTCACTCTTACATCATTAACCTTAATATCGCTCCGCTAAACGCTCCTAAGAAATAGAGTAACTCGTCGAGAATGAGAAGTGCCTCATATACTGGAACTTTATATTCTCAAGATTTTTTCTGTTGCACACTCGAGGCCTGACATAGTTCTCCTTGACTTTGAGAAGCGAACCATGTTCGTTATCGAATTTTCGGCACCAATCGAGAAAAACATCATAGCCAAGGAGCATGAAAAGAAAGAGACGTATAAAGACATTTTGAGGGAGTTGCGACGATTGTACCCGGAATATTCTGTAAAATTATTCGTCCCTATCGTCAGCGCTCTCGGAGGTGCCAAGCTTTCCCTGGATAATAGCCTGAAAAGCATCCCTGCGTGTGAGAAATATGCTAAAACACTTGACTAAAATATAACCCAAATTATTATTAATCTTCATACCTAAAAATATCAAATTTAAAAGCAAAAGCCTATAATAAAAGTATAAATCCTATTAATATTTAAATGATAAACTACAATATTGTGAGTGTTGACATTGAAAATGTCAAAAAATAAAGAACATTCATATCATTTTAAACTATAATTTTCAATTAAAAGTGTAGATATTTTAAATTTGATGAATATATTATTAATAAGTATCGTAGAATAAAGTATCAAGCATCAAGTGACACTGGAAGGAATTGGATAGATTTTTTACTAGATTTTTGTTAAAGAAAATCATTGTAATTTTCACCATATAATACTGAGGAATTATAATATTTTAAACCTTTATAGTTTAATTATTCTTAAAACTTTGAAAAGCATATGCTTTTTAATTTAAAACTCTTAAAACTAGTGAAATAAAATTCAAAGCGTTTAAAATAAATCCATTCCCAACTTTCAAAATAAATAACAGCATTCTTAAGTTTGGCTTTTGAAAACAATTTGTTCAAAATAATTGCTTAGAAATTGTTCAATATACACAATATGATAATTGAACAGATTGTGATTTCTAATTATCTGCCTTCCGTATCTCAAGTTTCCAAATTTATAATTTGTAATTTGTACTTTCTGTTTGCTTCTTATGCTCAAAGGGGCAGTGAATCACTCAATATTTTTTGCAAGATTCAAAAAGAGGTTGTCATTTTTTTAATGTCTGCCTTGAATATCTTAGCTTTTTAAATTTAAAATTGCATGATTGCTGTTTTTTATTTATCTGATTTTCGGTTTCTCAGGTTTCCTCATTTATAAATTTGTAATTTTCACTTTTTATTGTGTCTTACGCTCAAGGGGGTAGGTGCAGAGAGTATAAAAGCACTAAAAAGTTTAGTAATCATTCAAAAAGAGATTGTTATTTTTTATTTGTTTGCTTTTCCGGATCAGCAAGTTCAGATTTTTAACTTTATACCTTCGCTTTTTAATAGTTCTTATGCTAATCACGAAATAAACAAACAATAAAATCATTATTCTTAAGGAATAAGTGCTGTGTAATAATATTTTCAAAAATGCGACCTTAATGTACCAAATTCACTATCATATTTCATTTACACAGTTAAATAAATAATTTTATATGTTTACCTGTTTTTAATGGCAGAATTATTTAATAAGATGTCAGTATGACGTTTATTCCCTAATAAACTGTCACATGTCAAACGCGAACGAGAACAGGCAGGAGCTTTAATGTGGATAAAATGAATGAAATAAATTGAAGATTATTGTATATAATTTTAAATCAATAAAGATTGAATCACGTTGATTATTGTAATTTAAACCATATTAAATTATAAAAGTATATATCAAATCAATTTTAATACCCATTTTAGTTCAGGTTTGTCGTCATTAGTTTCAATTAAAAAGTTTAAATACTCAAAAAAAAAAATCTGTTATACATTTTATTTTATTTCCAAACTGCTCAATACGCCGTCAGATTGCCGTCCCACGAATCTCGCCAAATTAATGAGCCGTAACAGATGCAGGTGCGAAGAACCAAGTAGGACAGGAGCAGGACATAAGTAAAAGCTGATTTCGAGGAAAGATTAGCGATCTAAATGACGAAAACTTTCATTGCATGTTCATTTCAAGATTTAATCCATAACCAAAGTTTTTGGTTTACCCGCCGTTACATTTTTTACGATTATGCGTGGTAAAGAATTTGCGGTTAAGGAAATAAAATTTAAATGAAAGTATCCAAAAAGTTTATTGGCCTCCTCCAAAGACCTAATTTCATTGTACATGTCTTCTTAAAGGCATATTCACTATTCCTAAAACAGAGTAGTTCAGGCATCATACCATTTGTTTCTCTGGTATTTATTCTAAAAAATTCCCTGAGTTGAATGGAAAAACGAAAGAAGTTATACACTTCTGAAATCAAATTAATCCCGCAATCCCAAAATTTAAAAACTCAGAAATAGAGATTTCAGATTCCAGATATCTTACTGTGAACTGATATATTCCATAAAACCTCCCAAGGATCTTTTAAAAATTCTGGCGAGATTTAACAGTTTTACATCATTTTTAAGTCAGCTAAATCTTAAAATCTGCGAAAACTAAAAATCTTAAGATGGCATTCCAAAATATAAATATGAAATATAAATGTAAATAATAACTTTTTTAAATGCATAAAAAAACAACAAAAATGCCTGGTTTTATTTTTTTATGATTTAATTTATTTTACCTGAAAATTTAACTAATACTAATATAATTGAACTACTTTGTTTAACATTCAATTTATTGGTTGAAGATGCTGACTGTTTTGCTGAAAACGCGTTCATTCATTTTCGGTAGAAAATTGATCGTTTTATTTTAAAACTTAACTTAACTATTAAGCTTAAAAATAAAACTTTTTAAATGAAAATTCGTCTTTCTGAGGTGAAATTTCTATTAATTTCGCAGAAAATTCCACTATTTTGTTGAAAATTAGCCTTTTGGTAGGAAATTAACTGTTGGTTGAAAATATATATTTTTTGCTTGAAAATGTAACTGTTTTCTAAAGACTTCGCCTGTTTGGTTTGAAATTCAAAAATTTTGTTAAATTTTGCTTCTTACTTGACTGAAGTATACTTCTTAATCAACGATTTAACTTTTTTTAATTGAAAATTCGTATTTTCTTATGAAAATTCATCTGTTTTAATAGAAATTTTCGTTATTAAAAATGCGACTATTTGGTTAGAAGTTAATCCGTCGTTTTTGTATATTGACCTAGTTTGTGAAGGACTCGATATTTTTTATTAAAATCAACGATCTTTTAATTAGTATTTAAATCTTATTTGGTTAAGATATCACCCATTTGTTATATTTTTTGTTGAGAATTAATATTTTCTTACTAAAACTTCAATCGAAGCATTAAACATGAACGTATTTGTGCAAAACTAATTTTTTCTATTAAGGATGAATCACTTTTGTTAGCATTTTGATACAAATTTTAATATTTAAAAAAACGTAACTATTTTTTTACATTTGTGCTTTCTGCATAGAAAATACATTCTTTAGATCGAAAATTCAACTTGTTTCTAAAAATTGGTCTTTTTGACTTAAAAATTTATCGATCATCTAAAAAATTTCCCTTTTTTTGCTTTAAAGTTCGACTTTTTGGTAAAAAATATAACTATTTGTGGTTTAGGTTAATTTTGTTAGCTTGACAAATTGAATCTTTCGTTGAAAATTAATTTCTTTTTGTAGAATTTTTTTTTTAATTCAACTTTTTTAACTAAAACTTTCATATTTAATTGAATATAGTACTTATTTAGTAATTTTACTTCAAGGAATTTGTTCCCCTATTATTTCCCTATTTTCGTGAAAACTGAGCCTGTCTCATTCACCAGGTAAAATTGAAGGTAAAAATATGGTCTCAAATGGGAGGGTGGGGTATGCATTTTCGTTTTTGTGATATCATCCTAGAGGTACAAGTCTTGTGAAATGATCTTCAAAAAAAAGTGAAGTGGATAAAAAAAGAAGAAGTAAAAAAAGAAGATAAAAGAAGAAGTGGATAAATGGAATAAGTGTTTAAAATAGCGTGACGTAGTTTTTACATAAATGGTCGCTAATTTGATTCTTCATTACTCTGAATCCTTAATTTTTTGATTCTATATTGACTTTGAACAAGATATTCGAAGAGAATAACCCCTCGAAAAAGTAAACAATTATTAGCGTATTCCGTTTACGTTATCAAAAAAATGTCATAATACAGGGCGAAGACCACGTAAACGATTTTCTGGCAACGCATTCAAAGATTGTTACCTTATGATTTATTTTCATCTCTTAAGGTCATTCGGAGTGGAAGCCGACAAAGCAGTTATGCACCTTCCATCAGGGCGCAGATTACCAAAGTTTTTGTCATGAAAGTATGTTTTTGAAAGACGTCATTTGTTCTTGCCAACTCGTTGTGCCTCTCTCTCTCTCGAAAGACTTAGAAGCGTGTCGAATAGTGGAGAGTAGCAAACACGTTTACTTATCGCATCAAAGTAAAAAAAGGAAGTACAATCATCGCAAATTCCTTTCTGAGCAAGGTGGCAAATGGTCGGGGTTGCAAGTCAGGCGCCAATTATATTGCAACCGAGCCAGAATTAATCGTAGTGTACAATCGTGCCTTAATCTATTCTTATCATATACTACTCTTGCTGTAGTCTATTTTCGCTGTAGATTACTCTTATTGCAGTCTATTCTCCTCGTAGACTACTCTCATCATAAAATACTCTCACCGTATAGTAGTCTACCGTCGTAGTCCACTCTTGTCGTCGTATATTCTCGTCACAGATGACTCTCGTCATAGACTACTCTTGTCGTAATATATCCTCGTCTTAGACTACTCCTGTCGTAGTCTTCTGTCGTTTTAGACTATTTTTATCGCATTCCATTTTCCTCGCATACCACTCTCGTTATATACTACTCTTGCGGTAGTTTAACCGTCGTAGACTACTCTTGTCAAGAATCTTGTTGTAGATTACTCTTGATGTAGTCTACTTTTGTCGTAGAATACTCTCGTTTTAGTCTACTCTTGTCGTAGACTTTTGTCGCAGTCTATTCTTGTCGTAGACTACTCTTTCCGTAGTCTATTCCCATCATAGACTACTCTCTTCGAGACTCTCATCGTTAGTCTACTCTGGTCGTCGTATATTCTCGTCACAGACGACTCTCGTCATAGACTACTCTTGTCGTAATATATCCTCGTCTTAAACTACTCCTTTCGTAGTCTATTGTCGTTTTAGACTACTCTTATCGCAGTCTATTTTTCTCGTAGACTACTTTCGTTATAGACTACTCTTGCCGTAGTTTATTACCGTCGTAGACTACTCTCGTTACAGACGACTCTCCTCGTAGACTACTCTTGTAATAATATATCCTCGTCTTAGAATACTTCTGTCGTAGTCTATTGTTGTTTTATGCTACTCTTATCGCAGGCAATTCTCCTTGTAGACTACTCTTGTCATAGACTACTCTTGACGTAGTTTATTTCCATCATAGACTACTCTTGTCAAGACTCTTGTCGTAGTTTGCTTTTGTCGTAGACTACTCTTATCGTAGTCTATTCTCCTCGTAAACTACTCTCGTCGTAGGCTAGTCTTGCCGTAGCCTATTCCTGTCATAGACTACTCTCATCGGGACTCGCGTCGTAGTTTATTTTCCTTGTAGAGTAGTCTACAAAGTCGTACAGTCAAACAGTCGTAGACTTTTCTTGTCGTAGTCTACTCTTGCCATAGTCGATTCACGTCACAGGATACTCTCTTCGTAGACGTATTTTCTTGTATTCATTGTGTGGACACAAGCTGTGAGGGTGAGGATAAAGGGCGTCGTGAAAAAAGAATGGAGGGGGTGGGATGTCCAAGAGAGTGGAGGGAGGGATTGATCGTACCATTATATAAAAAAGGGCATAGGGAGAGGTAGGAAAATTGTAGAGGAATTACGCTAATGAATACGGCGTACAAGATATATGCGATGGTGTTAGCAGATAGGCTGCGGAAGGATGTTGAGGAGAAAAGCATACTGCCGAAGACGCAGGCAGGCTTCAGGGAGGGAAGGAATTCTATTGACGATATTTACGTGTTGAAATACGTGGTGGATAGAAAATTAGCCCAAAAGGATGCCAAAGTGTACGTGTTTTTTGCAGATCTAAAAGTTGTGTTCCCATTGGTAGATAGGAGGAGGTTGTGGGAGGCAATGGAAGAGAGGGGATTGGAAAGAGGCCTGATCGAGAGGGTAAGAAAGGTATATGAGGAGACGAAAGGTAGGGTAAGAGGTGAGGAGGGAATTTTGGAGGGTTTCTGTATGGATAGGGGGTTGAGACAAGGGTGCTCGCCCAGCCCAACGCTTTTTGCAATTTTAATCGCAGATATGAATAGTATGCTAACGGCCGAGGTGGTAGGAGAAGTAAGAGTAGGAGGAGTAAGGTTATGGTCACTCGCATATGCAGATAACATAGTTCTGCTAGCAAATAGCGAAATGAGGTGAGAGAGATAAGGTAGGGGAGTGGAACTGGCAGGGAAAAGCGGTACAGGTGGTGAAAGAGGTTATATACCTGGGCTTCCTGTTTCGAAGGAATGGGGGAGAGGATGTTCATATAAAATAGAGAGAGAGAGAGAGAGAGAGAGAAGGGCCAATGTCGTGATGAGATAGGTGTGGGCTGGGAAAGAGGTTGTTTGCAGATGATTTTGTAAGGAGAATGAAACTGTTTGATTTGCCGGTGATAAGTGTCTTATTTCACGGTGTCGAGGTCTGGGGGTGGAAGGTATGTGAAGAGGTAAATAGGATAAAGGAGAGGTATGTAAAGTGGACACTATGGTTAGCAAGGAATTCGCCAAACTATATTGGCAGGATGGAGACGGGAAGACCGAGTTTAGGGATTATAATGGGGAGCCGAGCGTGTAAATATAAAAAGAAATTTTGAGGAGGAAGTAACCTGTGTAAGAAGTGTTGGTGGAAGAAGGAGAACAGACGTAGAAATGGGGAAATGAAGGTGGAAAGGGAGAGGCATTTTAGAACGAATGGATTGCAGATGGATGAAGTTAGAAGGATGCATGAGGAAGGAAAGAGGCTATATTAGTGGGTTAAAAGAAACAGCATGGAGAGAGAAGGAAGCAGGGGGGGAGAGAATAAGAGATTCAAGGTTTAATGGGAAATATGTATAGATTATGCCAAGGGAAAGAGCGCAATATCTGTGTGAGAAAGGAGAGCAAGGAAGTCAGGAACTTAGAGCGAGCATGAGATGCGGATGCATGCAGGGTTATAATAGGTTCTAGCTTTCTGGAGAGAAGAGGATGTGTGAATTGTGCGGGAAGTGGGATGCAAACGTGGAGCACTGGTTGAAGGAGTGTAAACAGTTGGAAAGGAGTGAGATAAGAATGGAGGTGTTGTTGCATGAAATTAAGACCAAAGGGCAGTTGCATGGGTGAAGGGGATGTTGGGTAAGATGGAAAAGAAGAGAAGGAAGGTGGAAGAGGAATGGAGAAGGAAAGATTGTATATAGGAGAGGAAGCAGATGTAAGAAAATTCTACATATTGTAAATAGTAGATAAAGATTAGGGATTAGCCGCGGTGTAAGAGGCTGGCAATGCAAGGCAAAGCGAGAAAGTAGCGACATGCGTGCGAGGCGAGGCGAAGCAAAGAAGGCAAGGTCATAAAAGCAAGCATCTTAGAGATAATGTGTGGATAATTGTTAGTTTTTAAGAGGTAGTTGAAGGACAATTCTGTAAAAATAAAAGGGTAAGAAAGTCAATGTTTTAAGGCCAGCAGGCTAAAAAATAAAAGTTTACCTATCTTGTCGTAGTCTGTTCTCGTGAAAGACCACTCTCTTGGTAGACTTCTTTCTTCGTAGACTACTCTCTTTGTAGACTAGTCTGGTGGTAGACTACTCTCGTGGTAGACTACTCTTGTCGCAGTCTATTCCCGTCGTAGTCAATTTTTGTCGCAGTGTTTGTTTGTCGTAGTCTATTTTCGTTTAAGATTACTCCTTTCGTATTTGTTCTCATCGTAGTCTACTCTCGTCCCGATGATATTTTCATATTTTTACACTTATAGCATTTTTAATAGACATGAAAACACATGTGTATTCGTGTCAGCAAACAACTACGAACTAAGAAAATGATATTAATGCACTTTACGTACTGAAAAACCTGAGAGTCTCTACAGAACATCTTCCTTTTCGTGTAACCCGCTACCACTTTGCTTTTGCGCATTTATTTATGACAGTCCGGATTTGAACCAGGAGTTTCATCCTTTCATGAGTCACTGGCGTTAACCAATTACTATTACACTACCTATGAAAAAAATGAAAGATCAAATTTACATCGATTTCAGGTGAAAGATTCACCGAAACAAAAATTAACCTTGCCAGATAAACTTCACATGAATCGAAGATAATTTCCGATTTCTAACCTTGCCTGGATAATCTTTCGCCTTTTAATCGCTCCATTTTTATTCGAGGTGTAGAGAGAATTACAACGCCAGCGCTATCTATCGTCGTTTAACTTCATTAAATTGAAGAGAAATAGGGATTCCCATCTGTCAGTTGCTGTTTGCAATTTTTTCTAAATAGCATCAAATAAGTTTTAGTTCGCCTACAATAGTGTAATTTATATAACAATAACAATTTTTTGTTGTGTTTTCTGTTTCTGATTCTACATGTTTGACCGAAATTTGCTCACTTCATTGTGACGTAGTACCGTTGTAAGTCTCACCTGCAACAAATTTAAACTTTTGTTCTTTTTGTGATTGTTTTAAATCTGATGTCTCGATTTATAGCCCGCACTAACTCATACTTAACCGTTTTCACATTGCTGCTAAGGACGCCGTAGCAGACGACAGTTTTTAGTCCATCGTAGGAAAAACTTTCGCCAAATAGCATGGAAACTTTAACAGCTGGAAATTTTACATGCAAAAAAATTTAGCTTTAGTTTTTTAAGTGCAGACCTTGATAAACCATTTTTCGTTTCTCAGAGTCATTGAAAAATTGCCGTATAAATTATTTTAATAATTCAATGATAGAGAAAATAACATCTGTAAAAAAACTGGATTTCTTAGATTGCAAGATTTTTAAATTCTTTGAGTATCTAATCTAGTTATCTGATTTATGATTCTCTTTCGTGAATAAAATGCAATTTGTTTTAATTTTAAGTGCTTGCAGGCACAAGAAAAGACACGTGAACTTTCAGACCAAACTTCTTTGACTCTGATGTTCGTGTCTTGCTTAAGACGCCTTCCAGCCAAACTAGGCAGTTTTAAGGTTTGTCTGGTTCCTTCTTTGAAATTCTGACACGCAACTCGTTCCTCACACATTGTTCTTATGGCTTATTCTAAGAATTAATCCTATAATCTATTGTTTAGCCCTTGGCTTATGGTACAGATGTCAGCAAAAACACGCACTGAATGAACAGTTTGTTCTGATTCTTGATACAATTTAAGTGAAACATAAATTAAGTGATTTCAGATGATTGACTAGTCAAATTGCCATATTCTAATTTTTATTCATCTTCTCTGAGATTTGCGATTTAAATTTTCAGAAAAAAACGTATCCCTTAATTTTCATTATACGATACATCTCAATCAGCTTTATGAATTGAAAGTTACTTTCCAAAATATGTGTCACGTAAATTTCGAAATTGCAGAATTCAATTTGAATCATTTGGACAAGATTTATCAAAAATAGTTTAACCCATACAGAAAGGCGGATTTTCAACAAAAAAGTTAAATCTTTAACCAAAAAATATTAATTTTCAACTATTTGTATTTTTAACAAAAAACTATGGAAGTCTTACTAACAAAAACAATTGTTCTACATAATAGTTCAATTTTTTTTATTATAAATTTTCAAAACACAAGTGAATTTTTAACCTGATAGCTTGATTTTTAACCAACTCGATCAATTTTCTGCCCAGAACATTAATTTTCTACCACAAAAGACGATGTAAATGAAATGTTTAAATTTTCAACCAAAGAAATGGCGTTTAAACTAAAATGATTAGACTTCAACAATACGAGAAATGAATGTTTACCAAAGCAGTTGAATTTTCAACTATTAAAAAGATGAAGTTTAAAAAGAAATAACGTTATAGTGGATATTTCAACTAAAAAATATTTTTATTTTAAGTTAAAATAATATTAAAATAAGTAAAAAAATTATAAACATTCTTTCGAAATTAACAAAAAATGCCTTTAAAATATCTAGATTTTTTTCGAATATTTTGAGAATTCTTTGAGATGTTTTAAAGTTTTTTAAAAATATTTTCCTAAAATTAAATTTTTTTTAAATCATAACAAATTTTCCCACGAATCTTAAGAACATTTTTTCGTTATCTTGAATCATTTAAAATATTTTAAAAAACCTTTTTAAATTGGATTTAAAATTTAATTTCCCCGAAATTTTTTTTTAATGTTCTAGCAATGTTAAGATGTTTGTATTAGTTTAAAACCTTTAAAAATGCATAAAAATTGTTTATATTTTTGTTAGAAATTTTCAAATATCTACATTTTTTAACAAATATTTTGAATTTTTACAAATATTTCTACGGATATAAACTTTTTTTTAAAGTGCTTTAATAAATATGTTTCATTTAATTCATCTTCCATTGATTACATATGATTTTCACTTATGTAAATGGATATATTTCAAGGGATTAGAAATAATTCCAAGAGATTTGATGAATGTGTTTAAGGTGTTTTTAGGTAAAGATTTCAAGAGATTTTAAGGAATTGCAAATATATCGAGATATTTTTGGACAAAAATTGGCAAAGAAGTAAAATTAAATAAATATTTCCAGGGATTTATAGCAATTTCAAAGCTTTTTTAATAGAACTTTACGGTTTCGAAAGATTTAACAAGATAAAAGGATTTTATAGAATACCCCATTATTCCAAAGATCTTAGATGATTTTGCAAATTCAAGGTATTTCAACGGATTTATAGATAACTTTAGAGAATTTTGAATAATTTTGTTTTTAAGGGATTTTTGATCATTTCGACAATTGTTTATCTATTCAAAAAATTGCAAGGGAATTCAAAACACGTTAAAATATTTCAAGAAATTAATATGGATTTCAACAGATTTTAATGGATTTAATGTAATTCTAAAGGATTTTAATGTATTTTAATGAAATTATAAGCGATCTTAGAGATGTAAAAGAAATTCATTCATTTTTCCTGTTTGAAATTAATTTTTGTAAACGAGATTTTTGTCTTCTTCCGTATGAGATTATGGATGATTTAAAATAAATCGTTTCTGTGTAGTTTCTCTACTTTTTTACATTAATTCTTTTAATATGTTTCTATTATTTATTTCAATGCTGATTATTATTATTATCTTCTAATCGTTTTCTATATATTGAGTTTACATAATAAATTTCATATAATTGCGAAAAAATTATAGGAATATCATTAAGGGCGTATATTATTTTTTCTTTAAGAGCTATGCAATCTCATACGTTCTCTATAATATCTTTAAAAAAATCAATTTAAAATTTATATACTCTCATGCAATCTTGCAATCTAATTTCCGCAAAAAATCTGAGTAATTAACCCCTTGGATTTGAATTAGTGAAAGTTAATGGAATGGCATTTTTATGGTAATTCGTATACTCTTTTTTAAATAGATCAAAATTTGGATAGAGAGGTCGATTAGTGACTACTCAATTCTTCATGTTTTGATTTTCTTCACAATATATTCAAAACTTGTTTGCAAGATTGGAAGGTAATCCAGACACAGATTCATAATTGGCTTTTCTGACAACGATCGTATATAATCTACAAGCATTAGCTATTAAAAGAAGGTGGATCGATAGATGATCGATGAAGACAGGAGGCTTCAAAGTGCTAAGCAGACGTACCTTGTAATTATCAAGAAAGAACTTAATGGGTTTTCGATATGAAAGGTCAAAGAGGTTCTACCGTTCCAAATCTACTGATGTCAATCTTCCGAAATATCAGTTTCTCTTTTTGGAAGTATTTCATCCATTACGAGTAAGAATTTTTGTAGGTCTTACAGTCTTCATTCAATGAAAAAAAATAAGAACCAAATTGACCAACAATGAAATTTTACCTACGAAAATTCTTACCCATAATTACATTGACGGTCGAAGAAAGGATTTATTTGATTCTCATCAAATCTACGTATTTATTTCATCCATTTTTGACCCTATGCAAATAACACTTCCTTAGGCGTGATTAAAGATTGAACTCCAGTACCACTTCATTGGGTATGCATGTGCGAATTTTTCTTTTACTAGGTTTGACTTAAAATCAATGTCTGAATTTAATAGCAATTAGTGATAACGTGCGGCTGCATCCAAATTTATTAGCAGTACTTTTATTTGACAGCACGTTTGGCCAGAAGCGAGGAAAACTGCAGAAAGCCGTGTTCCGAGTTTTTAAAAAAGCTTTACATATGGGCTCTTCCTATGTAGGGAAAATGTTTGTTTCATGGAATTATAAAAAAAATTTAGAATAGTCGGTTTGTGACAAACCGTTATTTGATAATGAAATTAATATTCAATTTTTTTCGTTTAGTTCCCAATTATAATATTACTATTATTATTATTATAATTAATATGAAATATTTGTTCGGCGAAAATTTCTCAACGCACTATAGCCTATCCAGTATTGATGAAATTCCATTTATTTGCAAATTATTTGCTTTAATTTATTTATGCAATTAAAAAAATTTATGTCATCGGATGTTCTAGTTGTGCCCTCAGAAATATTTATACTCTTATATAGTTTATTTATTCCTATGATTTAACATGTGTTTACTGATCAATAATTTACATTTTTTTTAAACAGCCGATTTGATCAATGAATCAGTCAATATTGCTGACTGAATCAAACAGTCATTCGTAAAGAATGATTTTTATTAAATAAAAGCAACTGATTTATTTGCTGCATTAGAATAATAAAATTACGTATACATTCAAATTCTTAATTGTATTTCCACATTTTAATAAATAGACGACTAACGAAACAAGTGTATCAAGGTAAAGTAAATGGCAGCGTGCCCAGAGGCAGACCGCGGAAAGGATGGTTAGAACATGACGACTTTGTGAGGATCTTCGTTTGGGGTGATTGCTAGAGAGATTGATCAGCAACCTGGGCTTCAGGAGTGTTGCGGAAGGAACGTGTTATTTAAATAAATAAAACGAGAATTCTAGATCAATCTAAAAAAATTTATAACCCCTTCCTCACACTACTCCCCTCCCCACCGAGTGAGTCACACCTACCTTGAAAGGGAAACGGCGCAATGGTGTAATAATAATAATTAAAATTAACTATGAATGTCAGTTTAACAAATTGAAAGTTGTAGATTAGATCGATCAAAATTACTGATTTCATTTGTAAAAGTAACTGAAAATCGTTATTCAATATGACTGATGTCCTCAGTCAATTTTTCATTCAGACAGTGGGCATTACTGATTAAATCTGTCTGTCTTTATTGGTAAGAAATAAATATTTTTGGTTCGAAATTAATCGTTTTGGTTTAATTGAAATGTTTTTAATTCCAAATTAAAATCCTCTCTAATTAAAACTAGTTTCTTCAGAATACATTTTTTTCGTTACTGATACATTATTTTAGTCAAAAGTGTCAGGGTTTTGGTTCGAAAATAAAATATTATATGAAAATTATTATTTATATGAAATTTTTATCATATGAAAATTGTATTAAAATATTCTATTATTAAAGATTTAACTATGTTATTGAAGATTTATTGCTTGTTGTTTATTTTGTGGAATTTTTTTTTTGTATTATGTGTTATATTTTTGCTTATAATGCCAAGCTCTCAATATTAGTTAATTTTGGAATTAAAATAACTTAAAAAAAGATATATATTTTTGTTTGATTCTAAAGCAATCTATTCATATTATTACATTTTCCAATTGAGAAAAGTAATAATAAGAAAATAGTATAATTGACGAAAAATATATTAAGAGGTTGGGAAAGAATAAGAAAAGGAGTGAGAGATTGGTTTTGGCTGACTTTCTAAATAAACTTGCCCGCAGCTTGAAAAACAACATCGAAAAATACAAAAATTAAAAACTGCAGATAACAGGTTTAGACTGCTAGACCCCTTTAGAATATAACATATGTATAATTTCACCTATCATATAACTTTCAATATTGATCTAAATGTTATCAAACTAAAGTGTATTATTATCCTCTAATAAATGAACAAAAAACATGTTACAGTTTTAAAAAATATTGAAAATTTTACAAATAACAACGAATTTCTTTCGCCGTGTAAAATTTCTGAAATGTCAGTTAACAGGTTTAGACCGTGGATGCTTCAAATCATCTCTATGACACTACTTCTTACGCGATGCCTGCGCAATTGAAAAATGCACGTTCTGGTAAAACCACTGATCTCCTCGCCTTTCGACCTTTCCTCCCTGACCTCACTCAACAAGCACCACCTAGTTCCTTGTAAGATGACTAATCCTTACAGGTCTACAGTTCGCGTACAGACCATGTAGAAAAATTACTACATTTATTTGGAATAAATCCCTGTACTCCTTCAAGAGTAACTGCAAGTACTTTAGTCCTACCTTATTCAAGAACAGCTCAATATTAATAGTAATTCTTCAAGCTTTTATCGTCGCAGTTCATGGAATATTTGCTAATATTTTCGCGACTTACGAAAGATAAGACGGACGAGAGCCGAGGTTCTCACGAAGGGACGATAAATCACAATGAATCATTGCCAAGCATTCAAGTGGAATGCTTGCCTATATAGAAATACAAATGAATCCATTCGATGGAGAAGATTGAATCCATGTCTACAACCAGTAGCATCGAGAAGAATAGTGCAGAAGAAAATTCAAAGGATTTATTTATGTTGGTTTATTTCAAATTTTTGAGAAAATTCCTGTTCAATTTTAAAATTGACAGTGATAATTATCTTCTACTTTCATTTGTGAGAGAGCTTTGATAAAAAAGTACATCACGCTTTTTTCAAAAGTTTTGCACCCCTCCCCTTCTTTATCAGAGATCGTTACAAAATAAAGAATGCAACAATCTACTCCGTCACCGCTCACAATTTCAAATGAAAATCATGTCTTCGATTTTATTAAAAGAACGCCCAAAATAAAAAACACAAAATATTCAAATATTATATGTTATCAGACCTTTAGCATCAAATGCCTTTAAAGTATGAGAAATAGATTGACTTTGCACAAAAATAGAAAAATATTCGAGATATATTTCAACCAAATTCTTGAATTTTAAAAATACAAAAGATTAAATTTCTTTTAAAGGAGATGAATTTGCAACAAAAGAGTTAAAGCTCGAGTGTTTTAGAGAAGAGTTAACTTTTAATCCCGAAAATATAAACTTTCAATCAAAGAAGATCATTCTTGAACTAAATAGTTGAATTTTAAACAAACATATTAATTTTAGACCAAGCAGTTGAACTTTGGAGCAATCGAAACGACTCGAAACAATAAGTAGAATTTTCAACCTTCCAAGATGAATTTTCGACCAATTGTTCAAATTTTCAAACAGAAAAGATTATTTCAACTTGATGATTGGATATTCAATAAAATAATTATATTTTTAACAGAAGCGTTAAGCTTGTAACCACATAATTGAATTTTCGACCTACTACGATGAAATTTCAACAAAATAACCGAATTTACAAAGAAAAAAGTGACTTCCACCTAATATTAAATTTTTTTTAATAGTTATATTTCTACATTTTAGTTACATTCGTAACCACATGGTTTAATTTTTGAGCTAATAAGATGAATTTTCTACCAAATAGGCGATTCTTCAACATCAACTAAATTAATTAAGAACCAAAAAGTTTTATTCGCAACTAAATAGTCAAACTTTCAAGAAAAGGGACACATTAAAAAAGTGGTTAAATTTTCAACCTAGCACAATGTATTTTTAAACAAACAAGAGCTTTTAAAGAGAAAGGTGACTTTTATTTAATACCTGATAATTTAACTTATAATTATAGTTTTTTTAATAGGTCAATTTTTTACCGCATGGTTAAATTTTTGACTTACAAAGATGAATTTTCAAGCAGATAGTTGAATTTGCAACAAAACATTATATTAATTTAAGACAAAATAAATGCATTTCCAAACAAATAAATGAACTATAAGCTAAAGAGACAAATTTGTAAACAAGCAGTTAAATTTTAAACCTTTTAAAATGAATTTTTAGCCAAATGGTTTAATTTTCAATAACAAAAAAAGTAATTATCAACAAATCAGTCAAATGCTTAACCAGCAAGTTAAATTTTTATCAAATAAAAATTTATTTTAAAATCTCACAGAGTCGAATTTAACCAAAAGAATTAATTTTTAACAGAAAATCGAATATTTGATATTTTAGCTAAGAAAGTTTTTATTTAAAATCAGAAACAATTTAATTTAATAATAAAAGAAGATTTTTTAACAAAAGAGTTGAAATCTCAACCAAAAAGAGAGTATTCCTTAATGAAACCGTTGCGTTTTTAGTTGAATAATATAGCATTTCCACCCAAAGCAATACAATTTTAAGACAAAGTCGAATTAATAAAAATAGTTTAATCTTTAAACAATGAAATACATTTTTAACAACAGTAGTTTCACTTTTAACTAAGACGCTGATTGTTGAACGAAAAAAATGAGTTTTAGATAAAAGTTTTTAAATTAATTTCTTTGACTAAAAAAGATCAATTTTCAACAAAAAGTGGATAAGGTTCATTTTCATTTAAGGCGGTAAGTTTTCAACTAAAAACAAAAGAATTTGTTACAAAATAGATTAATGTTTAACCAAATAGTACAATTATTAACATAAAAAACGTGAATTTTAAATCAAAAATATAATACATATAATGACCTTAAAATAGAAAATACATAAGCTTGAATAAAAGAAACTCATACTTCTAAACGACTTATGAATGTTGCACTAAAATTTTTGTGATAAATAAAATTAATCAACATTTTTATGGACAATCAGTTTTTTGCATACAAAATTCTTCAAAAATGAAACGCACATTGTGGTAAAATGATTTTTCCAAAATACAATTTTTGTATACAATTATAACAATGATAAAATTATCAATGATTTTTAATACAATTTCAGTTAAACTTTTAACGGAGTAATAATTTTTTTTAACTTGTAGCATTGGTATTTTTTGAAATCATTATCTGGCAATGAAAACAAAATTTTCTTGGAATTCTTTTAATTTTTATCTGAAACAGATTTTGAAAAACGACAAATTTAAGTCTCAAAATTATCAGTCCAATTTTTGGTTAGTGTACCTTTGGGATTTTCAACTTTCACATCATTTTCCTCGAACTTGGATAACTTTCTTTTATCAAACTTTTTTGGCCTCAATTTAACAACTCTTTCGATCGGAAGTGACGATTTATTTTATCTTTTAATATTTTCGATTTTGCAAAATGTTTTATCACTCTTTTGAAAAATAATAAACCACCTTCCATCTTTGATGTCACATTCTGCGTTAAGCCCTTTTCCACTCTGTCAGAAATTCTCACAAAATCTGCTAACCATGCCCCCTTACTCTGGAAGTGTGAAGTAGTTTTTTAACTGCCCCAGAGTATTTTTATTAGAATCGTATCCCTTATTTGGTTTGTGAAAAAGGGGTGAGTAAATATAATGAAAAATAAAAAAGTAAAGTGTTGTTTTAACACACCTGCAAATCGCATCTACCTGTATTTAGCAATGAATCTAGGCAACCCTTCATCGTGAAACTAGCTCGCGGGAATAAATTCGTCGGCAATCAAAAGTTTTTCAACAAGAGGAAAAAAAAGTTTGAAGCGTTACATTTAAGATCGCAAGGTGTTCGCTTGGCAGATAGACCTCTGATTTGCCTAGGGCTAATGTACAGTCTTGTACATTAATGAAGACTTAAATAAATAGTAAATATTTTTAAATGACCCTTCTTTAATTATTATGATTTTAAAAAGGTGCAATTTTGGAACAAAAATGCAATGGAAGCATGTATATCGTTTAATTTTTCAGCATATTTATATTTAAAACTTGAAACATATTATAAAAAATAAAACTGGAAACTTTGTATTAAATAATGCACCATGGTCCGTGCTCAAGCCACAGAATAATTTGCTGCTCAAATATTTTACTGAATCTATTATAAGTATTTATCTTCTACTTTTTAATACTCATAGAATTTCTCGTCGTATTTCGAAATCCATAAAAAAATGTTTAGAAAAAGTTTAAAGTTGACAAAATGTCGACTGTTTTTCTAAAAATGTTCAAAATCAATTTACTCAAAAACCAACGCGTTTTTTTTATCTTCTAGACTCGTACTAATGTAAAAAGTACATTTTATGATAATAGCCTGCTTTGTGCCAGCATCTTGGAGAGCACAGATTTTTTTTGTTAACATAACAAATTCTCGCTTTTTGCCAAAATGACACATGATTAAATTAAATTTTAAAAATCTAACATCAGATTTTAACCAAGCGACTCCAAAAACTCTAATGTACTAAAGCACAATTAAATCAGATGACGTTAAATAATTCTCTTTTGAAATTTCCACATATGTGTCATGATGCAAAAGTGGCACAACATTTTTTCCCCATATATGTGCTAATGACAGAGAAGGGTGGAAATCCAAAAAAGACGAATTTTCTACAAAAAAGATAATTTAATAATAAATAGCTGAATATTTTACTAAAATTATTAATCTTTAGCCAAAAAATGTTTTTTTACTATAGACTTTAACCTTATATCAAACCCAGTTGAATTAAAAAAGGCGGATTTTTAACAAAGCAAAAAAATAATTTTCAGTCAAGTAGTTTAATTTTGTATCTTATTGCTGAATTTGTAAAACAAAGAAGGGCAGTTTTTACAAAATAGTTGAACCTTCAAACGGTTAATCTGAATTTCAAAACAAAAAGTCAATTTACAATCAAATAATTGAGTTTTGAGCTCAAATGATGAATGTTCAACAAAACAACATTTTTTCAAAGTAGTTCAAATTCAAACAAAGTAGTGGATTTTTCAACAACAAAAGAGAATTTCTAACTAAATATGTAACTGTTAGTATTTTAAAAATAGAAGATATTTATTTTAAATAAAAAAAAAAACAGGTGAATTTAACCAAAAAAGAGGAATTTTTTACAAAAGATTTGATTTCATCAGATTAATTTTCAACCAAGCAGTTGTATTTTTAACCAAATAAGATGAAATTTTAACCAAATATATATATATATATATATATATTTAACAACAACAAAAAATACTTTTCAACAAAATATTTTAATTGTCAACCAAACAGATGAATTTACAACAATGAGATAATTTTTTAACAAAAATTATGATTCTTTAACCGAAAAAAATTAAAATCAAAAAAAGAGTTCAACATTAGACTAGTACTTGCATTTTTAACTAGAAAAGACTACTGTTAAACAGAATAGTTAAATTTTTAAGTAAAAAGATAAGCTTTCATTCAAAAAATGAATATTTGAATTTTCACCTATGGAGATGAGTCATAAGCAAAAAGATGAATTTTCAACAAAATAATTATATTTTGAACTAAGTAGTCGAATTTTCAATCAAACGAGATTAATTCAGAAGGAGAAATAGCATTTTAGATTTTTCAGAAAATAGCATCTTATGCACCAAGGGAGCGAAATGCTGCGTTCGCGGCGAGTTCGAGCTTTAAGTCAAAGCGTAGCGAGGGCGCCGAAGTCGAAAGAGCTCGAACGCAGCATTGCTCCCGCGGTGCATATACTATTTTTTCACGCGAAGGACTTTATATATTGCGATATTTAAACATAATCAATTATAAATAGTAGAAATAAAGAGTGAACATTATTTTCAAAAATTGAACCGTACGTTAAGGGGAAGCAGCAAGTCCAGGGGCGGATCCCCTGGTAAGGATTCGGAGGGCAGAGCCCACCGCTTGCCATACAATAAATTATAAATCTTCAAAATACAAAATTATTCAAAAAATGTTTCTAATATTCAAAAACATAATTTTTAGAAATCTAAAAATAAATAAAAAACTTAAGAGAATTTTACTGAATAAATATCAACATGATTTTTAATATCGCATGTGCCCTCAGGAGCAAGACACGATAAGTTCACCTCTGTTTTGTTTTGATTCACATTTGCTTTAACCCGGTCACTCGAGAATCAAACTCTATAGCCGTCTTTTCTTTTAACACACACTGAAACGCGATCATTCCACCATATGACTCTCTTACCGGGAAGAGAAAGACTCATTTTGCTCCCTCTTTTCGGCATGCAAAATACATGTTTTGCTTCCTCAGTGTTAAAAAAAAATTACTGGATGGCCCCTAATCTATTAAGCTATTCTGCCCTTCAAGTAAATTGCCGATTGACTGTTACGTAATATTAAATTCATATTTCGTATTTGGAAATAGGAGTGGTTCAGCTTTAGTTTCACATAAAATTTTGAAGGAGGCGGGGGGAGGATCCGAACTGTCATAAATTGTCACAAGAGAGAGGGGTGTGTCACGTAATATGTGGATGTTTGCTTATTAATTTTTTAAATAACTTTTATTTTAATAATTCTGATAATCAAGTCAGACTTTTAGTTATCATTTAAACTTATGTTTGACAGATCTTATTGTCTTGATCAGGGAATTATTAACCCGTAGAAAGCACACTCGTGCAAAAATCATACCAGAAAATTTTTCTGTTTGCTGGCTTTTGCGCAGGCACAGCTGTAGCGGCTTATCTCGACTAGATTAGATATATATGTGAAATATGCGCAATATATTCCAGATGCTCATTGTATGTTCAATATGTTAAATTTTTAGCATTAACATTGCAAAAAACCAATTCGCACCAGTGTGCCTATAGAGGGCGCGTGAATGGAGTGCGCCTTCCACGGGTTAAAATAATATTTGATGCAAATTTGGCCGATAACTTATCCATAATTTAGAAACAAAGGAAAAAATTATCTCGACCAGAGCTTGAACCCAGAGATCTGTTTTTTGTGTGACAGGTTGGTGTGACCGAGGTTCGACTAACGAGAAATGGTCCGGTAGCACTGACTGATAAAAAGTCAGAGCTTCTCGTTCAAACCCGGGAAAAGATATATTTTTACTCGTTTCTCCATGAAAGATGATCAGTATTTGGCAAAATTGACTTTAAAAAATATTCTAATTTTATGAATTGATTTCGCTGACTATACAGATTCAGTCAAGCCATGATTAAAAGTAGCCTTTAGGCTGCTTACACAGCAACGTGCTGTCGTTTGGATGAAAAAGGTGGAAGAAGAGGTGGCGAAGGGCCAAGAGACGCCCATCTTTCGAAATGAAGGGTGTATTTTTTGCGTCAAGAATTTAGAGACCCGCAGAACTGCCCACTCGGCACCATTCAAAGGACCTTTATAAAAAAGTTTTGAATCGCAGAACCATTCGCAGAATATTAGACTCGCCCAGCACAGCATACAAATTTCAAAGGCAACCCTTATAAAACAGAGGTGTAATTAGAAACGCTTGTTTGTAAAACGTCCCACTTGTTTATTTTTCTCGAGACGAAAAAAGGAAAGCTTTTTAGAGTCCGAGCAAGAGGAGGCTTCTAATGAAAATGACTTATGAGCCTTTCAATTTTATTACTAGGAAATTAAAGAATGTTTTAAAAGTTTTACACAAGATTCATTAAAAATACATTTCAACTGGAAGATACTCTTTAAGACAGATCGCAAATAAAATCGCAATAATTTTAAAAAATAATTAAAATAATTTAAGATAAGGCTTTTTGAAAAAGCTTCTCGCAGTTCGCTTATAAGAGCAATTTAGGAATTTTTTAAATTTTCTTTCAGTTTGGCGATGGTTTCGGTATCGCACTCTTAATGCGGGCAAGTTTGGAATTTTTGTTCCAAAATTGGATTCGCCTTGTTCATGAGGTACTACGCGAGACATTGGCGATTTTTTCTTGTATAAGTAGACAGCACTCGACCATCAACTCGGTGAATAATTAAAAATTAGGAATAATTATATTTATTAGGGGGCATTTCAAAATTACGTCACATTGTTAAGGAAGAGAAAGAGACACACACAGACAAACACATACACACATATATATATGCATATACATATAAGTATATAAATCATACATTATAATTTCTTTTCATTATAAGAGTTAAGATGTACGAATTAAAACTGAAAACATTATTTCTTATCCTTCTTATTAATTTAAAAAAATGACTGTTGAAGAAAATAGCATGGTGTCTACTAACCGGAAAAATAAGAAATAAACTCAAACTAGGAAAAGTTGGGAATTAACCAGGAATACACATTTGAGCCAAGAATCACATTTGGAGTTTTGGAGAATGTAAATTTTAAATGGTTTCAAGACAATGTAAACATTGTTGAGATTTCTCGGAAAATTTAAAATTATTTCTTGTTTTAAAAAACTAATTTAAGGGGTATATCTAAAAATATTTCATAATATTTCCAATGTTTTCAAAAAGGAATCCGAAAAATTTTTTAGCAACGTTTCGGATCATGTCGATTTTTTTATTTGGGGAAAAATACCATAATTTTGAAAGAAATTTACGTGAAAATTTTCAAAAACTATTGAAGTATTTGAACTGATTTTAAGAATGTCATCTTTTTTGTTAAAAATGCACCTGGTTGAAAAATAATCTTTTTTGAATAAGAATTTAACTTGTTTGTTAATAATTTGTACTTTTTTCAAAACTAATTCAAAATTTTAAAACATTATTAAAAATTGACAAACTTAGAAGCCTTCTGAGAACTTTGGGAAGTTTTAAGAGAATATATGTTTTCTTAAGATTTATTGGATAATTTCATTTAATTTCTTATTCTGAAAATGAGTTCTAAGCGAAAATCAAAAAACATTTGTTAAAATTTTACATGAAAACCTAACATTTGAAAGATTTACAAAATAATTTAATACTTCTATATAGATAAACAAATTTCAAACAAAACTTACATTTTTTAACATTGTAAACAAAAATTTAAGATGTAGCTTTTAATTTCTCTGGTGTTATCGATTAATTATAATTAAATTTAAGAAATTTAAGGTAAATTAAAATCAAATTTAAAATTCTATTTAACGTCCAATAATTAGGTTAATTTATAGAATTTCTGAAAATAAAACCACGAGTTTTTTTCAAAGTGGATCTTTTTTTAAATTATAATTGGAAAATGTTATGGTGGTTGTCCAAATTTGCTAATTGGATTCTTTGCTTTATTTTCAGGAATTCTACAGCTTAATTATATATTACTTATAGAAGAGTTATTTCAAAAATGAATTATAAATATTATTTATTTTAATACTAATTGAATTTTAAATTCACAATGTGATAAACATATGTAATTATAATTGAACTGCTATAATAAAGGATAAAAAGTTTGTTTTGAATTTACTCTTCAACAATTATTCATTCCTTAATAATTATATATTATAAAGCGAAAAGTAGATAACCAAAGATATTTTCATAAAAGAATAACTACTTTCATGTTAACCAAGTCTGCGCAGATAATTAAAAAATCGAAAATATATTATATTTGCCATATATGTGTTAAAAAACGACCGTGTCGTAAAATAAGCATTATTTTCTTTAAATATTTTAAGATGTTACAATAAATACAATTACAAGGGGAAAACCTTATAACAATTAAAAAATTATCCTAGTGAAACTTGTACACTTCAGATTGAGCATATCTTTAATTAAAAATATGTTTACGCATATTTTTTGTCCTTAAATGAGACTTCTTACATGATATTTATTAAAAATTTTAAATCGAGAGACTTTGTATAGAATATATCGAACTAATGAACTAATTAAAGTGTCTCATTTACCGGAACGTAACTGACAATTTGTATTCAAGAAAAAGTTTCAAGTAGCAGATTCTCTCGTTAGGATTGTTTCTCTGGAATGCAATTAAAGTTGACATTGCGCAAATACCACTTGAAGTGGGTCGATTACCGAGGATTCAGAAAGTACTCTTACATATATAAAAGAAGATACTTGTCCGGTAAAAAGATTGGCAAGTGGCTTAATTGAATCAAGCACTGACATCCGAATTATCTGAAAGTTTCATACGCGACATTTTTTACCAGCACCCAATTTGTGTCACAACTACCATGAAAGTGGACGTTAAACGATGATCGACAGATGATTTAAAGCTGGCAAATATCAGGTCGTTTTAAAGTCATAAATAATGCGAACGAAAGTCCTTTTGATTAATATTTTCAAAACTTTTTCTTGGTTCTTTCAATGGAAAACACAATTAAATTTTTGTTTTTTCGATTTGCCTTAACCGTCTTCAGGATCTCTGCTCAAATAAGCGACAGTTTATAACTACTGTGGGTTAACCCCCCTACCCCCGCCCTAAGGCAAGGTTAGTTGCTTCGGAAATAAATCAAAAATAATGTAAAATATTAAAATATCCGGCTTGAGAGTCAAAATGGTCTCAAAACAGGGTAAATTGGTCATTTTTTAAGAAAATAGAGGAATAATAGTGAAATGAGTTCTTTGGGAAAAGTTAATATATAGATATCATTTTGAATTGAACATGAAGCCCTTTCCTTAGGATTTCAAGTTGAAGTGTATTGGTTTTTGAACAAAAGAAAGCATTTTCAAGTCAAATAGATGAATTTCTAATAAAATGAATCTTATTTTTAACTAAAAACATAAGGTAGTTGACTCAAAAATCAAATGTTCAAAAAATGTTCTTGTATGACTTAAATAACCAAATAATATTACTGAAAATGGAATTTTGAATTGAAAACCTTATTTTTTATGGTAAATTTAAAAACTTACAAAAAAAATTTTTAATAATTTTTTGTGTGATTTACTTTTTTCTTTCTATTGCTTTTGTCCAATATTTAAAAAAATGATTTAGCAATTATAAACAATAGCTTATTTTTTAAATAAAATATTTTCTACAACTATACTGCTTCTCAATATAAAAGTATATTTTCCTACGGCTAAACCAATATAACAAATTTTTTATTATAAAGAAAACGTTTTTTAAATAAATAACTATATTTGAATATTATTTATTTATCTTTTAGATTGGAAACAGTAAAGTTTTAGGGATTTTTTTCTGAAAAATACTATTTAATTTATTAAAACACAACCATTTTTTTTTTAATTGCTAAGAAGCAAAAGAAAGATAATGTTTTTTTGTTCAATGTCATTTATTATAACGAAATTTTGAATCTTGTAACATTAATTATTCTAAAAATATTTTTTTAACTATTGTTAAATTCATTCTTTTTTGTAACCACTATTGTTAAAAAAATTCTTAAAAACGTGGAAACCTTTTTCACCAGATACCTGATTTTGGCAGGATAACTGCTTGAAAAACAAAATGCTTACATTTGTAAGAAATCAATTTGGTTTCGAGAAAAATAGTTGAATTTTCTACCCACAAAGGCAAATTTTCAACCAAATGGTCGAATTTTCCACAAAAAAGTTTAAATATCAACAAAATAGTTCAATTTACCACTCAAAAATATAATTTTTCAACTAAAGAGTAAATTTTTTGCCTAATAAATGAATTTTTAAATAAATAGTTTAATATTAATCTAATTAGATGAACTTTGTATCGAAATAGTTAATTTACAATAAAGTGTTGAATTTATTTATATAAATTTATGAATCTTCCAATACACAAAATCAGTTTTTAAAAAAGTAGTGCATGGTTAATTTGAGAAGTTCAATTTGAATATGTAACAACTGATATTTTTACTAAAGTTTTTTATATAAAAGGAATAACAGTTGCTCTAGTTTCGAAGCAAGAAGATTCATTTATAAAAAAAAACTTTTTTAACAAAAATATCAATTTTTAACGATATAGTTGAATTTTGAACCAGAAAATTTCAATTTCAATTAGAAATATGATCAATTTTTAACAAAAAATCAAATAGTGACATTTTCATTTTAAAAAAATCAATTCGCAAGCAAAAATAAACTAATTTCCAACATAATGGAACTTAGATTTTCAATCAAAGATATGAATTTCCAAATGAAATTTACAAAAAGAATACCTTATAAAAGAGAGTCACATGCAACTGAATGTTGGAATTCTTAACAAAAATATGTTTTATTAATGAAGAAGATTGATTTTCTACAAATATATAAATTTACAACAAAATACATGACTTTTCAACTAATTAGTTAGATTTCAAACACATAAAAAAATTAATTTTTAACCAAAGATGGAATAATTAAGTTTTCAGTTAAAAAATTAATTTTTAATCAAAAATCAAATGAATTTTCAATTATATAGTTCAATTGTCAACCAAATGTTTTAAACCAAACGAGATAAATTCTGAACCTAAAATATAACAGAAGATTTTTTAACCAAAAAGAATTTCTTTTAATGAAAAATAGGTTGATTTTCTAATTGGGTTCTATCAATTTATTAATATTAGCTTTCTTGGCTTTGGGGACCGTAAATAATAAAGATTCATTTTTCCGCAACACGTTTCAGCTCGATAACAAAAATTAATAATTTTACTGAGGGTCGCTAAAGGCACGAACAAACTATCAATTTATTTCGTATTTAAGGAAAAAAACGAGAAAAGTTGAAAAAAGACAAGTCTCTGAAAAGAGGGGGGAAAAATAGAAAAATTCTCAAAATAAAAGGAAAAAGAGGAGAATAAGGGAAAGAGTGTAAAGTCTGAAATGTGAAAGTATTTATTAGAAGTAATTTTTAGGTCTTATTATGTTACCACTGAACTGAAGCGTTGCAGGGCCATCGTTCTTAGAATTTGCAAACATAGTTAATTGGCAGCTCCTTAGGATAACTTCGAAATTACGTGCATGTTAAACTTAAGCTTTATTTAATCGGAAATGTTATACAAAAAATTTTCCATAATAATTTCCACAGGAGTTCTTTCGATACTCTTGCCATTAGTTTATTAGAGTGTTGGCATTTTTGTTTAAACTTGGATTTTCATATATTTGGAATAGCTTTTCACGGAGTTGTCCCCGGAAGATATCATCAGTCACGGACGCATTTATAATGCAATCAAGTGATCTAAAGAGAACAATGGTGCCTTGACAAGTTGGACAAAGCCTAGTTTTTACCCCATCATCAACGGACTAGGTTGCAGTCAAGTGCACGATAGGGGAGTCTACCTCATAAGGTAGGTTCCGAACCACCAGAATCTCGGTAAAGGTACATAGAAAATTGTTCAGAGGGAAATTATTATGATAAAAACAATTTATTATATTGTTACAGACTTAAGATTACTATTGTCCAACATGTCGAAGATATTTTTGGTTAGTTGGATTTTATATTTTTTGGAATAGCTTGCACGGGGCTATCCCGGTATATATTATCAGTCACGGATGCATTTTTATAATGCAATCAAGTGACTGGGATGCAGTCAAGTTCACGATGGTCAATCACGAAATTATTATTATTATTATTATTAATATTATATATTCACTTTCGCTAATTCTAATACTTTCCATACTAATATCCCTATGCTAATGAGAAAATATTGTCGATGCAGGAACATTGTTTCACTCGAACCATAGTTGATGGAAGTCAATTTGCATAATTTTAAGCTTCATCACAGAACCAATTTCTCCAAACACGGCATAAATTACAGAAAGCCATTAACATCGACGTAGGTCTCGGTTGTGCACTGACACGTATATCCCGGAAATAGGTCGAAATCCATGTCGACAGAGGATTACGTTCCGGATTAGAGAATTACATCCGACCTCATTGGGGATGATCCTAAATAAACTAGCGGATGGCCACACGACTCGCATCCCCTCCACCTCGAAGGGTGCCAAATTTCGCTAGTCCCGAATTCTTCTTCCATACAGCCCTTAAGCAAACAAGGTACAACAAAGGCGTCTTATTGCCATACAAGTCCCTGCGAGCAAAGGTGATCCTTACGAGGTGAATTTTCCTACGATCTTGCTCCCTATGCTCGACTATTTTCCATGTAAAATCTGAAGAAAGGATGAATTGGTGTGAGGGCGTAAAAGGTGCTGCCTTTGCCAGCCCTTGGGCGCGATTTCATTCTCAGATGTCCTTTCACGGGGCTGCGTTATGTCACAAACATGTCCTGAGCCTATTTCTTAAAAGGCTCGGAAATGGGAGCAGTAACGATGCATGGGACGAGAAAAAAAGGGAAGATGGAAAAAGAGAGCATGAGCAAGACAGATAGAGAAATAGAGGGCTTGCAATGTCAGCGCTAAAGTGAATGATGAATCGGAACCTGGTGACACTCCATTTGGAGGAAAATTCAAAGCTTCGAGAATTGAAAAAGATGTAGATGCAAGAAGAGATTTTTACATCTTTCGCTACTGTGTTGTGAAGCAGTGTGAATGAATTTTCATAATGTCACCCTTAATGGATTTTTTCATTGTTAATGTACAACTATGAAGGATTATCCTGAAAGGTAGGTAAAAGGTAGACTCTGATTTTCGAGCACTGCTCTAAATCTCTAATTTTAAGAGATACCGAAGTGTTTGCACGAATTTTGAAGGATCTCAGGGGATCTACGTGGGTTTTTGAAGATCTGAAGGGATTTCCTAAGTCATAGGATTTCAAAGGATTAAGGGATTTTGATCGATTTTAATAAATTAAGAACGAGTCCCGCGGATTACAAAGGATTTCAAGAGATTTCAAAATAAATAAATTTCAAAGTATTTTAACAGATTTAAAAGAAAGTTTAATTGATTTTAAGAAAGTTATAACAATTTTCGCACATTAAAAAGGTTTAAAAGGGACTGTTGGAAAGTTCATGGAAATTTTAGAGATTTTTTAGGAATTTTTAAAGAATTCAAAATATATTTCCAAAAAAGTAATGGGATTTTAAAGGCTTTTAAAATATGTCGAAGAATATTCATGAATTTTTAAGGATATCAGGGAGATTTAACAAAATGTTGAAGATCTAAAAGTATTTTATGTGATTTCAAGGGATTTTAAGAGATTTTAATGGGTTTTAATGGTTATCACATGATTTCAAAGCATTACGAAAAGTTTCACCGATTTTTCAAGATTTTGAGGGACTTCAACGAGTTCCATCAAATTTGAAGAGATTTGGAAGGATTTCAAGAGATATTGAAGGATTTTTTACGGATTTTTATAGATTTTCAGAGATTTTGATGGATTTTAAGATTTTAAGGAACTAAAAATGATTTTCGCGGATTAAAAAGAATGTGAGGACAATTTAAAATACAGTATTACTCAGAAATAGTACTCCACGATATAGTCGTTCCAAGAATTTACGCCGCGTCACACAGTATCGGGGTTTCACTGTAGCTGCAAAGATTTTAAAGGATTTTAATTGACTTTAAGGGAACTTGTGGGATTTTCAGGAAATAAGACAAACATTTGCAGACTACAAATGTTTCAAAGAGAATTAAAGAGATTTCGCAGAATTTTCAGTTACTGTAAAAGACTTAAAGGAATTTTAATGCAATTTAAAAAAAATTTAAAAATGTTATGAAATTTTAAAGGATTTTAAGGGATACCGAAGTATTTTAAATAATTTTTTTCAGAATGCCAGCGAAATTTAATGGAATTTCAAAGATTTGAAGGTGTAAAGGATTACGAGAAATTTCACAGATTTAAAATGATTTTTAAAGATTTCAAGATTTTGACAAAATTATCCAGTACAATTTTAGAGAGAATATCCGTTTCTCAAGGTATTTTAGAATATTTTAAGGGACTTTAAGGATTTTATTAAAATATCAAGAGATTTAAGAGAGACTGAAGTCTTTGCAATTTTCAACTGATGTCAAGGAACTTTAAATGATCTGTAACGCTTTCAAAGTATTTTAGACCATTTTAAGAAACTTAAAGTGGTTCCGCTTTCAAAGGATTTTAAGAGATTTTGAACAATTTTAAGTTCTTTCAAAAAATTAAGGGATTTGAAAATATTTAAAAAGATTTGATTTTTAGGATTTTAATCAATTAAAAGGGAACTGCAGTATTTCAAACGATCTAGTAATATTTCGAAATATTTCATTGGTTGTGAAGAATTTTATTCATTATTAGGAGATTTTAAGAAATTTCCATTGACTTTGAATTATTATAAAAAATTTTATTCGACTATGAAGATTTGAAGCGATTTTATAAGATTTCACAAGTTTTTTAAGAATCTTAAGGAACATACACAGGACAATGCATTGGAAAAAAATCACTAGGAAAAATGGCTAAGACCAATTTTTAATTAATTTTTAATTTCGATAACTGGGTCTTTGCGATTTTTCCCTAGCCACAGAAAAATTTTTTAAATTCACGAACAAATTATTATCTTATTTACACATGTGTTTTAAATTTTTCTTAAAATTTAGGGTGAAGTAGATCCAAATTATCATTTCAAAAATAATTTATGAAAATTGGCAACAAGTCGGAAAGTGTTTTTTGACTTCCAAGTAATCATTGTGTCCATACATTTCAAATTAATTATAATGTTTAGTTTGAAGTATTTATAACGATTATAAAGATTTGGTAATAGTATTTGATTAAATAAGTAGTGCCCAAATAAAAATGCTGCAATATGTAAGAATTATTATTTCTAATTTTTTGACGAGTCGGCTGTGATTATCATACAATTTACTGATAATATATGGTTAAACTAGTTAGAAAGAAATAATTTAAATTTTTAACTAGATTCTAAAATCATTTGATCATAGAAATTATGATTTCTGGTAAATTTTGCTTTAATTATAAATGGGGCAGAAATTTTTCAGTAGTTTGAAAAAAAATTCAAGTGGTTTAAGGCCATGTGATGAGTGATCAGGTGACTAGATTCCTACCTTACCGCTACATTTTTTATTTCCCAACTTATTTTCACATGAAGTGCCACATCGAGTTAAAATTTTAGGATAATAAATCAGAAACACTAAGAGGGGTTAGCCTGGTCATAAAACTTTTTTCATAATTATACAAATTTAGAACCAGACACACCACTCTTAGTGCTTCTTGTTTAGTTTTCCAAATTTTCAACTCGATATGGTGCTTCGTGTAACAATAGGTTGGGAAATGAAAAAGGATCGGTAATGCAGGAATCTGGCCACGTGACTCACTTATTACATAGCCTTAAAAAATTAGAATATTTTTTTCGTATAAACGGGAGAATAAGTGTATACAAATTTTTGTCAAGTATTATAGTATGTTGGGGTCAGAACAAATATATTACTCATTCATTCTTTGAGTTTTTAAACGTGATGGAATTAATTTAGAATTCTTTGGAATTAATATAGAATTCTTTGGAATTAATATAGAATTCTTTGGAATTAATATAGAATTTTTTGGGATTCCCTATGAATGCTTTGGGATTCTTTTCGAATCCTGCTGACTAAGAAATTACATTGGGGATATAATATGCCAGAAGTGCAAATTAAAATCAGGCATATCTTGCCGGAAGGCAATAGTCGACCTTAAGTTAATATGCTTGATGTTCGAGCATCGTTCAGCGTCCTACCTTTTAAATAAATACGATGAATCAAATACTCGTGATTGATCGAAAAGCTAGGAATTTGATTTATGATTGACATGAAACACGGACTCCAATTTGATTTATTAACTTGGATTAGAGCTCAATTTTAAATCACATTTTTCACAATCAGATTTTTTGTGTTGAATAGATTAAACGACTATTGTCATTTTTAACAGATACTATAATTTAGTTCAAGGTTTTTTTAAACCAATTTAATGAAAAATTGTTAGGGAACTTCATTTGAAATTATAACTTTCCCAACAATTAGCTACAAAATTTGAATTATTTTTCTTTAACTAATTGAAATATTTGCTGAAGCTATAAAACCGAGTTGTAAATTTCAAATATTTCATTGTTCAGGATAATTCAATTTAAAAAATATATACATTATAAATATTTCAATTCTGAAATATTTTCATTTTTTAGGTTTTTAAACTAAAGTTGTTTAGCTTGAAAAGTTTAAATTTGCAAATATTGTTTTTAAAGTTTTATAACTTTTATTTGCTCCGTCAGGAACGTTACTAATTTAAAAAATTATTTTCTTTAAATGTCTCTATATAAAATCAAGCATTTAGTTCTTAAATTCAAGAAAAACGCCTTTCAAATCTTGAAAAAAATATTAAAATTCCTTAAATCCATAAAATTCTTTGAAAACTGTAAAATTCATAAAATCTCAGGTTATTTTCTGGATTGCTAAAAACTTCGTTGAACTACTTTTGAAATTGAACTTTTGAAATCCCATAAAATCATTAAATCTTTAAAAAAATCCTAAAACCTTATTCATCTCATAAACTTCTTCCAAATCTTCTGAATTCAATAGTAAATTCTTTGACAACTCAAAAAATGTTTTGATTTACTCAAAATTATTATATAATCCATAGAAATCCCTTGAGATTATTTTAAGCGTTTAAAGATTTCTGCTAATAATCTTTTAAAATATCATGCCATCTTTGAAATACTTCGAAATCCCTTAAAATTCCTTCTAAGTTATGAAATCTCTAGAAAATGTTTTAAAATATTTTTAAATGTTGGAAATCCACTAAAATATTACAAAAAAGTGGAAATTCTGTGAAATCGTATGGAATCTGGTAATATTTCTTTAAATATTTTCGAGTGTTTTTGAATTCCGATGGAATCCTTGGAGATCCTGGGAAAATTATTAAAATATTTTATTGAGAACATTTAAAATCCCTCAATAATACTTAAATTCTCGAACGTCTTATAAAATCCATTAAAAATCCTTTGAAATATTTGTAAATTCTGGAAATTGTCTGCAATTTTTTTTCATATCCTATAAAATTTTGTAAAATATAAATCCTATGAAAATTTATTAAAATATTTTAAATCCCATGTTATCACTTAATTTTTGTGAAATCCTTTGCAATTCATAAAAATATTAAAAATGTTTTTAATTTTTGATCCTGGCAATTATCTCTAAATCTTTCAATTCTGGTTTTGAAAAAAAATGATAACATTTTTTGTGAAGGTCACGTTTGTTGATACCGGCTACAAGCACCAAAATTTTGGCACAAATAGCTAGAATTTTTCGGAAACAATAGGGGGACCTGAAAAAGGGGCTTTTTGTACTGAGATTTTGGTCTGAAAAGACAACCCCTTTGTTGAAGTGACAAACTAAAAAGTATTATTTATCAATTGTAAATATTTTATATTTAGAAGAATTCTAATGCTTGGAATGCTCTGATTTTGCAGTTGCGTATTCAATATTTAGAACACTTTTTCATGTATGAAAGTTTATTTTTAAAAATTTCAATTACTTAAAAAAATGGTTGGAAATCGAAAAATGACAAGAAGCTTGTTTCGATTTTTAGATGCAACCTTTAAAAATGTGAATTGAGAATTCGATTACAGGAATGAATGATATATACAGAAATTGTTTGTGGTTGTATCTCTCTATGTGTACACAATTTGCCTGGCCAAAACTGTGATACTAAACGACTCGCGTCTGTAAACTTCAGATTCAGGTTCTTGAATCATTAGACTGAACATGAACATCGCAGTGCTTGTCCTCGATAGGGTCAAGCCAATGATCCTTCGGTGTTTATTTAAAGCTATTCTTCTCTGCAGTTGAGTGTAACTAGAGGATCATTCAAGTAAATAAGATTGCGGTGCAGAGGCCACTTCATTGATGAAAATCTCGTCTAACCGGAATTCACAGTCGTCGAAACTGAAACTTTATAACATGTCGATCAAAGGGCGAGAGAACATTCGTCATTATTACCGTTGTCCGTTGGCTCCCAGGGATCCACCCATCCGAGTCTCACAGGAAGTGGGCTGGTCGGATCAAGGACCAAGCTGCCCTTTTCTATTATAAAGCTTTCTATTCAGGTGTAATGGTCAGTTAAAGACTATCCAAACAAGAAGATCCCCTCGTTTCCTAGTTTCTTTCCGAACCAGAGACAGGTCTCGTGGAAACTGTTTTCAACCAAAAAAAGATCAAGCACACCCGGAAGTATTAATTTAAAGTCCAGATTGGGAACGAAGGCAAATTCGAATGAGAACATGCAGAGTAACGAGGATTTTTTGTAACTAAAATAATTCTCAAAGTTTATTATTAATGGGTAATAATTTCCTGGAGAAATACTTTGTCCATGAGGTTGCTAAATAGAGAAACTATTTAGTTTCAGATTTGGACTTTTCAAGTGAATACATATTTGTTCACGTGATCTTTGAACAGCAAACCAGAAAATCCTTAAATCCTAAATCAACCTGCCGTTTTCTAGACGAAAGGCAGACAGCAAACAAACTATGGTAGCTTAAACTTTAACACCCGTTCATGATGGCGAAAGTCAAATATTGGATCAATAAACAGGAGGCCTAAGTTCTAAATACAGTTGTCGAAATTTAATGGAGCGATTTATCGCATTAGAAGGTTATTCCAAATCAACAACTTCATCACAAGGTCTCAACATTAAACGATCATAGTTTGAAACTTGAAAAAAGTTAGTCCAGATTTCTAAATAGTAAAAGCTCATTTTCTGAGAAATTAATTAAACTTATCTCTATTGTTAGAATTCTTATATCCTAAGTTTTATTATTCTATTACAAAAAATTGAGAACAAAGAAAAATTTGGAAACGTGGGAATTACAAAAAATTGAGAACAAAGAAAAATTTGGAAACGTGGGAAACCGAAAAAGGAAATTTTTGTTAAAGCATGCTGATGTTCGCATTTAGAGGCCAGTCAATTTCCTTGCATCCTTTTCCAGTTTAAGGACATCCGCCGACTGAAATAACAAATATTTGACAAAAGAGCACGGCATATTGAACGTGCGGCGAACCCTTTCATTCGTTAGGACAAGCTGAAATTAGTGGATCCAGAAGGAAGAAAAATTACTACCAAAAGGATGTTATATTAGGACTGCTTTGTTTTCCGATAGACTTTGAAACAACTCTGTTTCTCTAAACACAGGTGCCCCAGAAAAAGTTAAAACGCGCTTCTGTTTGACACAATGCAACAAACGTCTTAGCCTTCAAACAAATTTCACAATAGAAGCAATTGGTACTATTCGTGAAAATTTTAGTTGCCAGCTTCAATAGAATTGAATATCTGATAGAACTGAAAGTTCCAAATCCTATCGTGCTGAACGTAAACTAAGTTTCGAAGCCCCAGGCTAAGTTTCGAAAGCTCGTTTGATGAAGAAGTGCAGTTGGCTTTGAGTTCAGAATTGTTCAAAGTACCACACTCTCTGCATAAAGGTATTTTATTATATACATATATATATATATATATATAGTTATATATACCTAAGCATCTACATACAGCGATCCACTTTAGTTTGATTGACGAGCACCGCCTCTGTCTAATCGTTCAATCACTAAAAAATTAAGAAAAAGGCTAAGAAGAAAACAGAAAAAACCCGAAACTAAAGAAGCTCGGCAACGCCCTTGCATTCCACCAATCCATCTCATCATGCATATTTTTGGTAGCTAGTTTTTTAGAAGGAGATTTATCACTGCCCTACACCTCCTTCACGAAGACTCGACACTATAGGAAGAAAACCTTATGAGAAATTAAAAGAACCCCTGTTCTGATTTAAATACTTTTTTTCAAGAAAGACCTGCTGATGCAGGTTTTTGGAATTTATATTGTAATATAGATTGAAGATAAATGAAGCTGATGATGATATAAGAGGTTGTTGGGAAAAATGATTATGAGATCTGTCAAATAATGCTCAGAATTTGTACTCCATTATTCTTCTATCACAATATCATCGTTCTTCCTATTTCTTCTTTCATTCATCTTTCATTCTTTTTTAGTTATAAGAAAATGTTAGTATTTCAATTTTTTTTCCATTAGAGATGTCGGTTTCCGTCTATACATTTTTGTACTAGTATATTCTAAAACCGTCTCATCCATCATCTTTTTTCTTTAATACTGTTTTTGTAAAAACGTTATCCATTTATAACCGTTTTTATTTCTTTTCCCTTATAAGTTCCGTCTTTGTTACAAAGAGGAGTAGGGTAGTTATAAAACGAAAAGCGAAAGGGATCTTCTAAAAACTATATTAATAATTTCAGGCTATTTTTGCCCCCTCTCTTCGCTAATAAAGACCTAGACATTTATTTTTCAACTTTAATTTTCTAAAGCTTCGGCAGTGAATTAAAAATAATTAGGAATATTAATAAATTCTTTACAATAAAATTAATGCATATAACTTATATAATGCGATATGAAGCGCTTTAAATTCTGACAATTTCAGGTCTGTATGTATTATATTTTCAAGAAAATAATTGAATGTTTAAACCAAGAAAGATTTTATAAAAATAGAGGAGAATTTTCAAACCGAAAATACGATTTCTTAAGAAGAAACATTATTTTTGCTAAGAATGTTACATTAAAAAATCAAATAGTTAACTTTTCAACAAAATAATTACATTTTTAACAAAATACTTCAATTATTACACCAGATATTTCAACTTTTAAACAATGCTTTAACTTTTAAGCAAATAGCTGCAGTTTTAGCTTACAAAGATGAATAAAATTTTCAACCTTAAAAAAAAGGATAAAGGGTTAGACACCAAACTGAATGAGTTGGGGGGGGGGGGGATTCAATTTTCCTTTTTTTTTTCTTTTTCTATGCTTAGAAAAAATATGAACAAAATGACAGAACTTTCTTCAATCATTCTCCACGTCCAAGATTTATTCGAAAAATATTTATGCTGGAAATTCGAACTCTAACAAATTTACAAAATTTTTTTGGAATTTTGTTGTGCGATAAAACTCAGGTACTATTTTAGTTTTTTACCACAGAATAGCCCTCCAAAGGGCTATTATTGTAAATTTTTTCAGATTTTCAAATCTGGGGGATCTTAGTGTAAATGATTCAAAACAGTAAGTAACCTGAAGTTTTAAATGGAAAAAGCTCGATTTTCAAAACAATTGAAAAAAATTTCTGGTTAAAAACTTTTTGTGACTTAAAGTACAGTCACCAAAATAGCATTTTTCTATCAAATTCATGCCAAAGACGGTATTTTATGGAATTTTTCAACATGCATTATTTTTAATCGATAAGTGAAGAACTTGTAAGTATTTTTTCAAATAACTTTCAAATCTTCAAACAAATATTATTTGTTGGCAGAATTTTTCTCATCTTGTTAATCGTAAAAAGTTATTATCTTTCTTGATAAATTATATACAAAGTTCGTGAATATCAAGCGTTAAAATGATCGTTTTTGTTCAACGTATTTGGGTATTATTTTCCGGAAATAATGACACAGTTAAAGAATGTTGAGAGCCATATATTTTTAAAGGACATTTCATTTTGTGAAACTAATTATTATTATTAATTGAAGATGTTACAATTAAAATAATTATTATTGTTTAAATATTATGAGGCATAGGTTTAGTGATAAAAAATACTAAATATTAAGTAACAAACTGTAAAAGATTTGAAAAATGTAGACTTTTCTCCACCTTCTCCATTAACAGGCTCAAGTAAATGATTGTTAGTCGTTCAAATAATTGCAAAATAACGTAAGTAAAAAATATTGCCCTTAACGTTCGTTAATTGTATCAGTGATTACATTAGAGGGAAAAGTTGATTAAACAAATAAAAACTGTTTAAATAATTAAAAAATATCCTTAAAAAATATATTGCTTCGAACATTTTTAAATTGTGTCAATATTTCCAGAAAATAATAAATTTTTACGATTTGAGGGAGAGAAAATTGTTTAAAAAAATGAATATTCATCAACTTTGTATAATTTATCCTGGGTGATAATAAATTTTTATGATTTTCACATGGAGAAAAACTGTTTAAGGATTTAAAAATTATTTGGAAACTCCTTGCTTATTGATTAAAAATAATTTATCATGAAAAAAATCAAAAAAAATAGTCTTCAGCATGAATTGGATAGAAATCTGCTTTTTTGCATTTTTTTGGACACTTTTTGGGTCATTTTCCGGGCACAATAAAGCATATTGCTATTGTCAAAATTCACACATTTTATGTTACAAAGTTAATAGGGGTCCATGTTAATTTCGAAATCTAATCAAAGTTGATCATTCGAAAATTGTTCTATGACAATGGTATCTCTAACCTTAACTCATCAGGAAATAATAGCTAATCGACTGAAAATTTCAAAACTTTGTATCAGTATAGGCAAAATCTTCATCTGCAACATGACATTTGTCCTATATTTTTATAATTATTTTCTGCTGAGATTTTCACTATAATCTGCACAAAAATTGAAGTATCTAAATTTTGTGGACATATGGTACTGTAGGACGGTTTCGCGTATCGCAGAATTTAGCATTTATTGAAACGAGGGAAGTGCGGTACTGCGGTCGTTTCCCTAATTAAGTGTAAGATTTTGCCTAATCGACTTCCGCCAATAAATCAGTAACAGTCCCTTTATTCATCTGCAACTTGAAAATACTGCCGCCCCTTTCAGTTCCTGTTTGTTGTTGATCCAGTTCTTGGGGTGTACAGTTACCAACCGGTGTCCACTTGAAAGTCGAGTGAGACGAGTCAGAATCTCAGGATTCATTTCCAAGTTTCTTTGCTCTCGACAAAAAACTCAAATGAAGGACATTTTCCAGATCACTACTAAACGCCCATTAATAATGTTGAAACGGTACTTGTGGCGTCGCACGTGCTGCGGCTTCCTGGCTCTGGTTTTCTCTTTCGGTTTTGCGGCAAAAACACATTGTTGGACCACACAAAGTGCTTTTTTTCGAATAATGAATAATTCTGCTTACGGATTATTGTCAATAAATTAGACAAAAACCTATTATGTCTTACTTGTATATGCTTATGCTCGAGATAGATACTTCAAAATTAAAATTCCTAAAATGTTTTACAAATTGCTTGTGGCTTTTTTGCTACCCTCAGTAGTAATACTTGACAAGTGTTTTTGATTCAGTAGCTTTGGCGCCTGTAAAGGATGAAGCATATTTAGAAAAATATAAATCTTTTTTATCTTTTAGGGGCCCCAGAGCCACTTAAACTAAAAGCTTGTCAAGCATATTTTAAGAATATATCTATAATATAGACAGATCAAAATATATTTAGAAAAAGTGTAAACGTTAGATTTTGGATTATTTACATGTATATTATTTTTCAAGAATAATTTAGAGAATTAATTTTATTTTAATCAAGAATGTTCTATAAGGTTTTATTCAAAAACAAAATGGCTGCTCAGTTGGGGTGATCGTTAGAGGGTGAGCAGCAATCTGGGTTAGAGCAGTGCTGCAGAACTAACGTATTATTTAAATAAAGAACACGAGAGCCCTAGATCAATATAAAAATCTATTTATTACTTTTTTAAATTATTTCAGTCCTTAATATTTTCTCTTTACAATTTTAATCAGTGAGATTCTAACGTTTTCTTAATTAAACTAATTAAACTGGCGTACTAATTTAAGTATGAATTTAACAATATCTTTAAATATGTGATAAATAAAATCTTAAAGAATATTTTTTTAATCATCTATTTATGTCCAATAAAACGTAAATTTAAAATATAAATAAAGTGCGAAAAGTTTCACATAACTCTTTTCGATGTGTTACCTATTGGATGTGTATTCCGAAATGGTCTTGCTGAAGCAGACCTAAAGTGGATAAAAGTAAAACATTTTTCCTGTTTTAGTAGGATTTTCTTGGATCATAAATTCTATGAGCAGTTATAGGGATTTTTAAACAAATAATTTATTATTTCTTGTTTTTTTGTATCAGCCACATTTTACCATGCCAGGATTATTTCAAAAATAGGTTTGAAGATGAATGTTCATATTGAATGCAAAAAAAAAACTTTGTTTGATTTAGTTAATTGCGCTTTTTTTCGCAAAAATTCAAAATGTTATTCCTAAAAATCTTCAGTTTAAACCTAAGAGACATGCAATTATACTGAAATCACAACAAATTCTTTTCATATTAAAATCAGGATTTCTGCATTTGTAAGCGATTCTTGCACCTTGCGAACAATGCAAAAATTTTTTGGTGTAATATAACAGAACAATAGTATGTTTCTTTGATTTGATTTGAAAAAATTGAAGGCGCTGTACATATGATTTCATTTAAAAATGTTTAAAACTGTATTGTAAAAAAAATTACACCATTTTTTGGCTTACACAATATTTGTAAAAAATTGAAAAATTGAAAGTCATGCACTATCTGAAAGATTTATACATTTTTTTCGGTACTAATTTGTCTTTTTAAATTTTTAGTTTTTCGCATTATTAGGTATCAAGTAGTAAATGACATTTTCTATTGTTGAAATTGTGACATTCTTCTTCTTTGAGTACAAAAATTATGCTGAATTTTTTTACGTTCAGATTTTGAAAATAATTAAGAATAAAAAATAAACAATAAATGAAAATTATTTTTGAATAAGTTATAATGTTGAATTGTGCTAAAAAACCTGATGAAATTTTCGCAGCGATTTGAAAAAACTAATTTTTTTGAAACTTTTCAAAATATCATAACTTAGTCAAAATTATCTTCTTTTATTTCTTTTTTATCAATAATTTTTTCACTTGTAGAAATAAATTTTAAAATTTCAAAAATTAATCAATTGGATGTGGCTTGCTATAATAATGAAAAAACAAATGGTAGACTCGTCCTGATTAGGAAAAGCTTCAGATGAGACTTCTATTAGGCGTTCATTGGATTTTTTATTTATGTTTTTATTTTCCACAGAAAGTTATAAATATTGTTATTAATACACATTATTTATTTAATAATACCCGAAATTACGTTTCTGCATACCAAAATAAAATTTAAAGGAACTTTAAGTTTCTGTAGTCGGCACAAATTAAAAATTTTGTAAGCCATAGCCAAAACGAGTTAGTTTTTTTGAGAAACTTACCCCAACACTACTTTTTTATTCAGAATGCTCGCCCGATAAAATAAGAAAATAGATAGTGTTGTGAGGGGGTTAATAAAAGTTATAATTTTTATGTAGATGTCGATTTATTAAAGGAATGTTGAAACAAGAACTCTCGGAGCGTGATT
>JAAAKG020038545.1:0-19141 GCA_010014905.2 Druon quercuslanigerum
AAGAGTACGTCGACGATGTGCCTCATGGTTTCCGCTCCCATTGATGCGCTCGCAGAGAGGGCCCCGAGCTTTCGGGTTACTATCTTGTAACCCAAGCCCCAAGGATCATCGTCCACTTCCTCTCGTATCTTCTTCCAGCTCTGTCTCTTGCTCTTCTTTATTGCTTTATTTAATTCTTTTTTGGCTGCCTTATATGCCTGAACACCTGTTGCCTTTTTCCTGGTCGCTGTCCGTCTGCATCTTATGCACTCCCTTCGGAGGTCAGCGATTTCTTCGTTCCACCAATAGGCGTTATCCATGTTTTTGTGCCTCTTCTTTCGAGGAGGATGCCGGCAATAGGAATTTAATCAATGATGATAATGACGCAGACGTAGGAGAATTGATAGTCGATGGTGAAGAATAGACATTAGCAGAATAATACAAATGATTAGATAGACTAAAAGTACTAGACATACTTAAAAGACTACAAAGTGTAAAAAAAGTAGAAAATGCCTCATTATGACTTGTTTGTGGTCTCAATAATAGCGTAACTGTCTCTAAACTAAACGAAAATACAAAAAAAAACTTGACTTAACAAATAAAAAACGTGACAACTTGTAAATCTAAAACAAGAAAAAACATAATACTGAAGAACTTTATAACTATAACGACTGACAAAATGACGATGACAAAGGAGTTTAAGTCCAGTTTTGCAACCTCCACGTGGTAATCTCTGGGTGATGCTAATGCAAGTGACAACGGATATTCTTTATTAATTCTTTCATTTACTTTATATTGGGGGACGTTTCCAATAAGATTCAATGGCCTAGTATAGGAGTAGAGCTGATATCCCTGTTATACTGACTTGGGCGGGCTTTTTCTTGGGACCCTTTGAGTGTTGGGCTTTGTGCCCATTGAGACATTTGTTTAGAACGCCGAGACGCGTAACATATCAAAAATTCTGTCATATAACCGAAACCACTCTTCCGAGTAAGGAAAATGACCGAGTGAACTTGTAGAATTGGTACCCCTATTATAATGACTTCGGCGGACTTTATATTGGGACCCTTTGAACCACTTTTTCCATAGGCGTGTTACGGGGTCCTTTCGCTTTCTGATTATTAAATGACCAGTTAAGTTCTATTCAAAGGTATAACGTAACAGCATTTCGAAATATCATTTTTAAAAAAGTACATTGATATAATTTTATAATATGTGACAATGCGACAATAGAAAGGAGAGAGGGGTTTAAAAATTCGCCAAACATGACATTTCTTATGGCAGCTCTTTTTAATGCTTTCACCAGGATTCATTATGATAGAAAGTAGGTGTTTAGGGTTTCAATCCTGTGCGAAAGTGCGAATCTTGTCGTCGTTTCATGAACATTGTAGTTTACTTCTTCAACTGCAACGCTTAAGAGACGACAGCAAGATTCGTATTTTTGCACACGATTGAAACCCGAAACACCTTCTTTTTATTACAATTTTAATAGGGGACAATGTCCAATGACAATGTTGGCACGCTTTGTGTTTTTCGTGCATAATAATAATAAATATATGAATATAAATAATTGTTTATACTTAAAGATAAAGATCGAATTCTTAACTATTAGTTTAAAACAGATAGCATGAAACACGACATCAAATTGCTTATTTCTAAATGATTTTTGTTAAATTCATGCAAACGTCCCAACCAAGGGCACTCGGTCCTCGGACACTCGGATACGTCGTTCCTAGGTTGGGACACTTCAGCACGATGTTCATTTATGAATGAGTGATTGAACTAAAGTAATGAAAATATCGAATAATCAAAGACAACTATTTTTCAGTGGATATTACGTTACTCAATTAACAATTTATACTCGATTCTCTTTTTTAAAATATCCATCGTAATACAATGTATTATAGGTTATGAATTGAAAGAAGAACCACTTCTGTCAAGTTAAGTTAATATTCATACGTGAAATTTTTATAAACATTATTTTATAAAGTTCAGCAACTTACTTCAATGTTGTTTTCAACAAACAATCACTATCCACAACTGTTGTTTATACCCGTTTTTTGCCTTGCAATTTATTGTCAAAGAAAGCGAATTGGAGTGTGCTCTGTAACGACCGCGAGAGGGTCCCCCACTACACTAACCATTTCCTCACTATATATATATCAGTACATATGTAATGCTCTCTATTTTGTGGTAGTGGGGGAAGAGGGGCAGACCAGCTGTTCGTTGCAGAGAACGCAAATGTGCTCGTTAGAGGGATCGCTCGTTGCAGAGAATCTCGTTGCAGGGAATCTCGAGTGTATATAATATTTATCCCTGCTGTCCCGACCAAGGACCGTCTCAAATAAGGGCACTCTCCCCTACTGTTCTTATCGAGTTTTTATACCATTAAGAGATAACCCTCCTAACCTGACCTAACCTCTTTATGCTTTTACATTATATGCATGAAATACATACAAATGTGTTTCCTCCTGGTTTTGTATCAATTAATTTTTGCTCTAATGGAAATAATTTTTGTAATTTTACAACTTTTTGTGAACATATGCTTCTTTTCTCATTTTTAGATAATTATGTCATAGATGGGCATAATAATTAAGTTAATTACCTAATTATGTAATTAATTAATTAATTATTATTAAGTATAAATAAATTGCTAATTCCTATAGTTTTCAAAGGGGGTCGGATTTCAGCTTCCAGTTGCTAGAATGATTAATTTTTGAAAAATTCAACACAAAAGTATATCATGTTTTAAAATTTGTTTGCATTTTTATCAATGTAAAAATCTTTAGTTCTGAGTACTTAAGGTTATAGCGCGCAATCTATTCTAGTAGCTTAAGAATAGAATACTCCGGTAAAAGAAGCACATATTCTGGTAAACTTAGCCACTTGTTCTTGTAGACTCATCCTGATTCTCTGGTAATTATCGATTTTAAATTATGGAATCTCGATACTTTTCAAGCATACACTTTAATAAACATTAGTCAGTCACAGGCCAGGGGTGAATAAATCATTTTGTAAATACCCCATAATTATTGTCACAAACTACAAGTGTGGGGACTAAAACTTACTTATCATCAGAAAGTACACAAAATATCTTGTTACGCATCTGCACCAAACTACATATTTAAAATGAAAAGTTGTCAAATTTTCAGATCTTTCTTACATTAAGCTCAAAAAGGTAACAGTTAAGAGGGGAGTTTAATATTTTACAGCTAAGAACTTTAAAGACTGCCCCGCGTTTTTTTTGGTGTAAAATTGATATCCCTCACAAATTCTTTCCTTGAGCTTTCAGTTTTTGTATTTTCCTAATCTCGGCGGTCATCCTTAATATAAAAAAAAAATATTTAAGAAAGTTTAAAAATTATGCGTCAATATAAAAAATAAAATAAATTTACAAAAATCTGATTTACTGAACTTTTTCTCTTTTCTTTGTTTGACCGCTTTTAAAATTGATGCTCTTTAAATCTTTGTTCCTGTTAGTTGACTTTTTATTACTTGAAGTTGCTTTATACATTAAATTTGAAAATTGGAAGTACAAATGAAGGGTGTCCCGGCAAAAGCATGTTGGTCTGTAGAGACAAATTTTTCAAGAGAGAAAAAACCTTTTTTTAAAAAATCACAGTAATAAAAGAAAAAGAAAGAAATTTCGAGATTTGCTAGATCTCTAGAATTCTCAATAAATAAAATGTTGAATAATTTAATATTTTTGAGATACAGATTGGTGAAAGAGACATTAAAAGACAAATAGCAGGCTGATAAGTGAAAAATTAACATTTAAAAATCGTTTCTTTAACCAAAAATCTGCCCACTTTGCTTCATTTTTATCGCGCGGCCCGCTTCGTTGCAAGTTTGGGCACGCCTACGGTGCGCGTCTGTTCAATCTCGCGCTTCGCGCTCTGATACTTATTCTTTGCATTTGGAATGCTTGAATTAAACCTTATCAAAAAGTTCTCTTTTAGATCGCAGTATTCATATACGTTTTTATATTTTGAATTTTCTACTAAATATCAAGTATAAGTGAAGACTATGTTGCTCGTAGCTCTGCAGACTTTGAGGTACATATTCTCATCGTAACACTCGCGCTGCGCGCTCGATTTTTGACAGACATTGGTAAATGCATATTTTTTGAACCACCTTACAATAAATAGAAAAACTGCAATCTTTTTTTTAGACATTTTTCTCTATGGCGTGTTGTTATGCTAAGAATAGGATTTTCGTTTTCATATTATTTTTTATGGCTAAAGCAAAATATCCTGAAGTCTTCCTTTAGATTTTTTTACGTACCTCGTGCTTGCGCCGTTTGGCCATTCTAATACTTTTGCAATATTAAGTGTCTAGATTATAATAAATAAATAAAAAATTGTTTTTTTTTGTTTGCGAATAACTTTTTCTATGAGTTTGTTTTCGTACCTTTTGTCGTTTTTCACCAATTTTTCATTTTTATTTTTAATTCCAGTTTTATGATTAAAACCAAAACTATGTCTACTATGGAAAATTGATTCATTGCAAATTTGTAGCTTTTGTCGGGCAAACAAGTTTTGTTAAATCATTATTTCGTAACTTCTGTCTTTTTTCCACAAATTTTTTATTTTTTTTATTTTCAGCATTATTTCTCACGAATAAAACAAAAAGTACGCTTCCTATCAAGAAGTGAATAATAACGAATTTTTGGATCTCTTTCAGTGTCACAATGTTTATTAATTCATCTTTTTTCGTATCCTGCATAGTTTTACCAAAAAATGGAATTTTTTATTTTTAATTATTTTTTGTGCGATCAAAATTAGAATGTTCTATTTTTCAAGAAAATCCAAGAAGTTGTTATGATTGTCTTGAAGGGCTATCAGAAAGCAATGCTTTTCCTCTCTTGAGTTTTTTTCCTATTCTGAGTTTTCTGCTTAAAATTTTGATTATCCATTCATTTTAAGAATTTGTAAATGCTACAACTCTGAGAATATTCTTGTTATCGAAAAAGGTCATTAAGATAAATTTTTTTTCTTTTCTAAGACTATAAATATTTGTACATAGAACTTTCAAACTCAGAAAAAAGTGGTCCCAAAAATTTTCAAAATGCACCCACTTTTTGAATTTTTTATCGAAAACGGCTGCTTGACGAGCTTGTCCTTTCTTTTAGGGCGTAAAAAAGTGTGCCAAAGATCGACTTGATCCGTTCATTTTTTCGAGAGTTATTGTGTTTACGGACGGGCGGACGAACAGACAGAGAACAGCGTAAAAATTTGATTTTCGGATTGAAGAAGTCTCTAAACGTTGACATCTGTTGAAAAACTGTGGAGTCAAATTTTCGACAATTTTAGTACTTTCTCAACCATAAATGATAAGAATGTAAATAAAAGGAATTTTACAACATGAAAGTGTTATGTTTATATAAAAAATTTAGTTAAGTTGTATTTTGTAATTATTTAATACGACAGAACCAGTTATCGAGAGAAAGGCTCTATTACCATTCGACTTTGGATATATACTTTCAACGCAATGTCCAATAGAATTTTAGAGAATTTTAAAGCAAATAAAAAATGTTTTAAAAAATGGCCCTTGCATAGTGATGCCATGTATTTACTCGCATATTTGTGTTTTTATATCTGCTTTCGGCAAAATACGTATTCTGCATTAAATTTTAATTTGCAACAGCTCATTTCATTGCTTCAAAGATGATTCTGAACAGTTGTATTTGTCCCATTTTTATGAAAAAATAGAAACTGTTTTTAATCAAACGTTTCGACTCATGTGGAATTTCTCTTCAATGCTTTATTTCTATACGGAATCAAAATTTAAATATTAGCATATGAGGCTATACAAAAACGTTAAGATGAAATTAAAACTAAAACTGAAATACCACTTTCAGAATTTAGAAGTGGCCTTACAGTTTGCACCACTAATTTCGCATCCAAATTTAGGGGCATATCCTACAAACAGAAAGCGACCTTTTCTATTTGGTATCACCTCTCCCCTATCATCGCAGATATCGTAATGGACAATCTAGAAAAAGAATGCCTAGCAAAACTTTCATTTAAACTTCCATTATATTTCCGTTATGTTGATGATGTCATAACTGCAGTACCAACAAACTGAACAGAAACTACAAATTAAATCAGTTTTCTAGAGGCAGTGCCTCTTGCTATTCTTCATAGTGACGGTAAACCAACTGGTACAGAAAACCTACAAGATCAGTTAGAGTTCTTAATTTTTTCTTACATCACGTAATGAAATATAAAAGAAACGTAACTAAAAGCCTCATATGCAGGAGTACCATTCTTTCTCATAAAGATTTCCATTCTCAAAATACCCAAAAAATTAAAACAATCTTGATAACAAATATTCACCTCCTGAAAATGATTAACATGATAATAAAAGAACGCTTATACGAAATCGCAAAAAAAAACTCCCACACGACATTGAAACTTATCAACCCACAACTAGCCGTATCTCTACAATCACTCACACATTAACGTGTAACAGCGGAACGACTACCCAAGGAGATCAACCTGCGAGCTCACTACCAGGAACGAAATATCCCTACCATATATACATGAACTCGCGTAATAGTTGTTAGGCATTCTAAAACCTTTCCATATAAAACCGGCCATTCGCAATGTTAATTATTAATCACACATTTTCTATTCCAAAACAGATCCTATCCCTGCACTTAACAGGAAAATGTAGATACAAAATACCTTTTTTTTGGTTGCGTCCGATTAAATTCAGAATCCATGAACACAAAAAATACCACAGATTCAATTTTCAACCGGCTAAAATCATTGAGAAAATTCTTAATCGCAGGAAACATATGACACTAGAAATGAATCACATTGCAAGCAAACAAATTACTGTCAATCGAAGAACAGAAGTGCACAAACTTTCTTTGTTTTATAAAGCTGTATTTAAGAAACAATAAACAATGCTTAAAAACAAAGGAATTTAAAAAATTAACCAAAGGAATAAATCAATACCTCTCAGTAATGCCTCAGTAACAAAACTTTAATATGATAATACAGGGAAGTCTTTGACTGAAAATTTATGACCTTCCCTTTAAATCTCACTGTATTTTGAGCTCTGATATGCACATCTCCAACTAAAACTTTACACTGCGTGGTCTGTTTCACCTAATGCCCTTAAAATGGTAATGATATAAAATGATATTTTTAACCCCCTCACATTGACCGAAAATTCGAAATTTCAAAAAAGGCTGATCCAATATAGCGTTAAAATTTTTTTTTTAATCCAATGAGTTTAACGGATTTGAATGAAAATTGGTAAATAGGGGTTTATTTAGGAAGCTGCATATGAATTAAAGGTAAAATCAAATTTTAGAAATTGCTGACCCAACATCAACACCAGTGCCAAGTTACATAAAAATTGGCCAATTTTACTTAATTTCGATCTGCCATATTGAATGCGACATTTTTAATTTTTGAATTCTGATGCAAGATTTATATTCAGACAAATAAACTTTAATACACCAAGTACATAAAATACAACAAGAAACGCGATTTTAAATTTTGGAATTCTGATCCCATACTCGGATCTAAACGCCCAGAAAACCTTTGTATACCCAGTTTCATGATAATTGAAATAGTATAAGTCTATTTATTTCATGTGATGTGTAGTGTGTTAAGCGCGCTCTCAGCTATTTTTTACGAAATATGCATCATATACTGTCAACGGGTTAAGATATAATTTTTAAATTAATTATTTATGTTATTTCGTGAATTATTTGCAATTATTCATAACTAATTATATTTATTTTTATATTTCTTATTTCTATAAATATTAGAACAATTATTGTCTTTCAAGAAACTAGATTATACAAAAAATACACAAATGTAATTTAATTTCTAAAATTAAATATTTTTTCGTCAAAACTATGTATTGAGAGAATATTACGGAAAATTTGAATTTTTATTTCCTCTAGAAATAAAATAAATCACTGAAGAGGATTTTCACATGAGTCGAAACGTCTGCTTAAAAAAACACAGATTTTTTTATCGCTGGAACCTAAAGCCCATGCAAAGAAACACCAACTTATTTAAAAGCATCTCCAATTGTAGTTGGTGGGGATGTTTAAGCGTGTGGGATATGAGGCTCTAGCCGAGATCAGCCTACGGGTGTGAATGCCTACGGACTATGAATGAAAGACTCCCTATAAACAGGCGCTTCTGAAATGCATAATTGTAGTATGTTAGAAGGGTGAAAGAGCCTAGCTAACAGGGGCCTTTTGGATCCCTGGCTCGAGGTTCTTCCTGGACAGTTTTTCAGTCTTAGGAATAGCGACAGAAATTACCTACGACCCATACAGGGACCCAGAAACGGCCTTTCGTTAGTATGGTGGACTGCGAACGGATATTCATTAAGTGTCTCAATCATTGTGACCACGGCCTTAAGCCATTGGTGTAGAATAATCGTACACGTAGTATTTGGAAATTAGGGGTTACGAAGGTGTCATAACAGCCTTTTGGGGATACCGGGCGACCTTTCCAAGTACCCCAAGTACCCCTTTCCAGGGGTGAGACTACTGTCTTACCCCTGCATGCGGAGCTCTGCAGCGGTAGAACTTTTATTTCCCTAGCTGTTTGTGACATCAAAATGAAAACTCCAAAAAAATAAAACATAAACGAAGAGGGAAGGGCGGCGGTGGAGGGGGAGGGGTTGGACTGAATCGGTCTAACATAATCCTTTCCTCCCAATCTGTTTTTCCGACAAGCCAGATTCAGGTGACGTCTTTGTCACCAGCTCCCTCGAGAAGTGAGGGATTGAGGGCTACGGAATGCTCCCATGGAAATGGGAGCGGCTAATGTGTCCCCCAAAAGTAAGTAACGTATCAGCGATGCTCTGAACAGGAGACTAAAGAGTAAAGCACAGCAGGTTAGTAGAGCAGTTGTGGCATCTGGAACGTCGGCGACTACAATGCTGAGAACCAGCGTTGAGGTCAAGAGGAGAGAAAGAGGCTTACGGGACATCCGGGTTCGCTGCTCACAACGGAGCATTTGGAGCACCTTAGAAAGGCCACCTAAAGGACGCTGGAAAGAGTGTTCTCAGATCAATGGTCAAAATGCAAGACCTCCTTCTGCAGGGGAGAGATCTTCGTATTTGCTGCAGCTGACATAGTGACTAAAGCTCGGTTGCATAAGGCAGATGTCGAGAAAAGACCTTGGGAAGGTTCAGCTCTTATGGTAGCTGGGTCTGGGTTGCTCTCAAAGTTAGTACCGGCTGCGGTGCGGTTCCTAGGTAAAATAGAAGGCCCGTATGTGGTCCTCTGGAGGTTGTAGGGATTCAAACCCCTCACTTCAAACAGCTTGCTGACAAATCGTCAGGCACAACGGGCTTACGGGACATCCGGGTTCGCTGCTCACAACGGAGCATTTGGAGCACCTTAGAAAGGCCACCTAAAGGACGCTGGAAAGAGTGTTCTCAGATCAATGGTCAAAATGCAAGACCTCCTTCTGCAGGGGAGAGATCTTCGTATTTGCTGCAGCTGGCATAGTGACTAAAGCTCGGTTGCATAAGGGAGATGTCAAGAAAAGACCTTGGGAAGGTTCAGCTCTTATGGTAGCTGGGTCTGAGTTGCTCTCAAAGTTAGTACCGGCTGCGGTGCGGTTCCTAGGTAAAATAGAAGGCCTGTATGTGGTCCTCTGGCGGTTGTAGGGATTCAAACCCCTCACTTCAAACAGCTTGCTGACAAATCGTCAGGCACAACAGGACTCAGGAACAGGAAGCAGCGGGATGCACCAAACATCTCCTAGTTGTGGAAATTGCGGAGTCTCAGGCGAAGGCTCTTGCGGAACAAAGGAAGAACAAAAGAACAAAAGGCAGACCTAAATGACTGTTCCTGGTCTAAACATTACCCAAACTAACTTCCATCACAGCAAAGGTGTCTTTGAAGTTTTACAGAGGGGCGTAGCTTGTGAAGCCATACTTTGTGACGCAGCACTTGCATGAAATTAAGAGGTAATGAATTACTCTCAGATCACTTTCAGATAGAGTTCGAGTTCAAGGTGGAGTCAATTGTAAGGAAAAGCAAGAAAGATGGACCAACTTTTGCACAGATATCAAGAAACGAGCAAAGGCGGCTAGAATGGATGAGCTGCTTTCTCGAAACCCGGGTGCTATCCTCGGCACTCTAAAATTTTCCGGCAGGGTTGCCCAAATGGGCTCGAAACTGTGGCTAGCCAACGAGGTGTTTACACCCTCCAGGTTCAGGTGGGCCCTGAAGTCTTGCAGCTCTTCAAGACTCCTGTCCCGGAAGGAATATATCCAGTCCACTTACAGAGGGCTAAAGAAAAATCATGTAGCCTGAAATATTTTCCACTAAAAATAGTGGTAAGACTTGTGGATAGATATATCCGAGATAAGATTTTGTGAAGTAGGCCACTTCACAAGGAGCTAAACAGGCATATAAGGCTAAACACACGACCGAGACAGCCCTAGCCGAAGCAGCACACCTACTTAAAGGACAACTGCGGCAGATAAGCCTCGCGATTGGAAATTTAGGAACGTCGAAAGGACCTTTAATTGCACCTCTGGAGAGGTGATCTGGGCGGCCATGTTTGCACATGATGTGAATACTGCAGTCGTGAAATGGACCATCCACATGATGACCAACCTGTTGCCCCTGCTGTGGTGCTTGGTATTGGATCTACTGCTTCATTTGCCTCACAAGTCGTGAATATGGTGGCCCTGATTAATAAATTTAATTAAATCTGCGCAATTGACGCAGTTGAACAATATTATACAAAATCTTATTGTTTATTATCAAAATTTTCTTTTTCCATGGTATCGCAATCTACTATTATGATTTTTTCGGAATAGGATTTTTTGTGAGGCAAACCTTTTCTATTCTCATTGAAAAAGATGTTTTCATCCCACTAAATAAAAGAAGAAAGTATCTATTTCGTAGGAAGACCACTAACATGGAAAAAAGGAATAAAATGGCTTCAGTAAGGTTAACGCCTGGGCCATAAGCTTCCATCCATAGTAATCAACTTTGTAATATCCTACTTAAAGAGCTATAATTTAATTTTGAATTATACAAATAATATCTATTATTATATTCTAAATACAAACAAGGACTATAAGTATGCTAAAAATTCAACATCTTATTACAAACTAAAAAATGGTAAACATATTTAAAGTGCTCAATCAGGGAGGTGGTGCGATTTTCCGGGTGACTGAAAATGTCGCTTTAATTTTCTGTAGAATAAAAATAATCTTTCATACAATATGGAGGAAATAACAACATATCCAAAATTAATTTTTCTCTAGAATTTATTTAAAACTTTACTAAACTTTTGAGTAAATAATCCAGTTTTTACTTAGAGAAAATCACAGAAAATTGTAATTCTTTAACCGATATTAGACGATAATTAACATTGTATAATTCAATTTTGCTTGATTTGACTCCAAACTTTACCTAGCTAAGATGAAATTTTGTCCGATTTTTCGTTAGACTATGACTGAATAGTTTTTAATAACTTCACCACGTGAATTAGGTTTACGTTTGAAAATTTTTACCGTGAATTTGGAAACTTTTATCTGCATTATTAAAGTTTATCCAACTGTCATGTATTCTTTAACATATCACAAATTATAAATTTTTACAATAATGTCAAAAATTCTTCTTTTGGTCCATATATTCCAACCGGGCGTATCCACTAACTTTAACTAAAACACTTTTTCAGTAATGAAAATCCAAAATTTGTGCTCCCTCTCCCTAGGTAAATATTTATTTAAAAGACAAGATTGTGTTCATATAAAATATTTTGTGATAGCAAAACACTTTGCCATACAGGTCGGAAAATTTTTGTTTTTAGAGTAAAAGCACATGAGAAATAATGTGTAAAATGTGACCTCCCGAAAGGACAGGCTCTATAATGCCGATTGTCGTTTCGGAGATAATCGCGTTTCTGTGAATCAGAGTAAAAATATTATAACGAATCTATATAGATATAGAGATATAGATATATAGAAATCTATGTATGTATTTCTTAGTAGAGCTTTCTTTGCGGAATTTCATAAATATGTACATAAGTATACAAAATGTATTATAATTACAAATTATAATTGGAATATTTAAGAAAGGTTCGAGAACGACACGAAATTATTTGCACACAGGTCGCCCAGGACAACCCTCATGTGCTCTCGTAGTGAATATATTAAGTAGAAAAATAAATTTTGTTTAAACCTGATATAACGATGTAAGTAGTACATGCCCAAGTTTAATTTTCCTTTCGTCGAACTATGTCTCTTCAAAAACGAATAAGACACTAAAAATCCACTAATTGTAAGAAAAGTGTCCACTGCGTACATTACTAGTGCAATTAAAATATTTAAGTATAAAGGGAACTGCAAGCAGAAAGAGTAACATGTTATGACGTTTCTTATATTATCATTACTTCAATTATTATAAAAGATTAGGTCTCATTTTTAAAAAGGTTTAAATCGATTGTTATATTCGCATATCATATTTTAACGTTTTTTAAATATAACAATAGACATCTGCAGCATCTGGGATCGATAATTTCAATTATTAAACATTGTTCCAGGAATTCTTAGGCAAGCTGTTTTAGTTATTTTAACGAATTCTTAGGAATTTCTTTTTTTCACAAAAAAATGTCATTTAAATTCTTATCAGAGATTCGGAAGTAATGTTATATATGGGAAATGTTCCGCATGTAGAGTACCTACAAAGTTACTAAATTAGGTTCAAATTTTTCTGAAATTCTGTTTCATAATTGTATTTTTTCACTTTAGATGCAGTAGCATTTAAAAAGATTTGATAAAATGAACAAAACTCTATTTTATAATTGGTGGGGGGAGGGGGTATATAGAGGGATATAAATGTGAAGAAACTGGAGGGTTTAAGAAGGAGAAAATTAAAGAGCATGAGGAAGGTAGAGTTGGTCTGAAACTTGAAGGAAGTGCAAACCAGAAGTGTTAGAAAATGAAAAATAGAATGGGCTTGATAAACAGGGGCAGAGAGGAGAAAAGTAAAGGTGATGAAGAAGGAAAGAAAGAGTGTGATTAAGGCAAAATTTAGGGATTGTGGCGAGGAAAGTAGAAGGTTTTATGGTTGGGAAGAGAGTCGAATGTTACTTAGAGAGCCAAGGGATGGAAATAATGTATATGGGATGATAAATGAGTAGAGGGGAACAATTGCGTAAAATATGGAGGTTAAGAAAAAAGTATTCGTAGAGGGACAGGAAGCAGATTATTCTTGGGGAGAAGAAGATGGCTTGGGGCTCCAAGGGAGAAAGCTGACTAGGTTCGGGAGGCAGAGAATATTAGAGGGTTTATAGGAGTTAAAAACAGTTGGCTGGAAGAGAGGGCCTAAATGTTTCAAGGGAAGGTATATGTAGGACTAAAGGGGGAGTTAGGGAGACAATAATAACAACTTGGTCTATATTGTTTACAGATACGTACCTGAGATACTTCGATATTGTTTGCATGTAAACTCATGGCTCTCGAGACGAAACTATGTCCCATAATGACCAGAGTTGCACTGATAGCTCTCAAACCATGCAAGGCGGAGATAGAATTTTGTTTGTCATTCATACTCAGTATACTTCGTATATTCTTGTGAAATGACATTTCTCGTACTACTTGTGGTACACCACTTTTAATAATTTGTTTTTCTTTAAGTAAAGTAAGAACCGTGAAAAGCAGCGGCAAAAGAAAAAAGGTACATCCAATTGTTCTAAAAAGATTTTTTTTAAATTAAAAAAAAACTGTTATCTTGAAGTTACATAGTTTATATGAGATAATTTTATTTTTTATATTATATAATTATGTCTAATGCCAAAAATTCCAGGACGGCTGAATATTTCCCCAGGTAAAATATTTCCCAAAAATATTAAGGTCATTCTAGGAGTAACTTTCGACGATGAATCGAATGGTAACCTTGGGTTTGACCTTGACGATGGTCTTTAATTTTATTGCAAGGTCAACTTGTTTTTAAGAAAATAAAAATGCCTCTATTTGAAGTCGGCGTTTGGTTTTATAGACTCGATCTTGTAGATAGTCCCAAAGAAAATCGTCCAGAGTTGTTAAATCATATGATCTAGCTGGCCATTAAATTGTACCTCTACGTCCTATCCAACGCTTAACAAACACTGTATCTATTTAAGCACGAACGTCTCGCCCATAGTGAGGCGGGGCGCCATCCTCTTGAAACCATGTGTCATCAAATTTGTCTCCAGCAATCTCTCGCACTGCAGGAACTATTTGATTTCGCAGCATAATCTCATACTTATCAGAATTCAAATTACCCTCAATAAAAATCGGTCCTGTGATTCTATGGTTGAGTATTTCAGCCCAAACGTTCAATTATTGTGGATATTGCGATTTTTCTTCTCGTGTCTAATGAGGGTTTGCATCTTCCCAATATCTACAATTATGCATATTTTAACTCATCGTGACAATTTAAATCATCTTCGTTTAACTTACGAACAAGTATTATTTTGATTGGATAAAAATTTATTCCCTGAAGTATGTTATGGATAGACGACTTACTTACGCCATGCTCTTCAGAAGCCCTATGGATAGAAATATGTGGATTTCCCGTGAATGACAATAAAACATTCAATGCATTTTTCTCATTTCCTGTTGACCTTGGCCTCCCTGATCTAGGTACATCTCTTACAGAACGTCTATCATAAAACCGTCTAATAATACGTTTAACGGTTGATGTTGCAATTTCATTTGCTCCACGCCTAAATGTTTCCTTGCAGAGAGAGATCGCGTCACCGCGATTTTTTTGACTATTTTTTATTTAGCACTTACGCAAAATGTTGTGTAAATGCATAAATTGACACAAATGTATGCACACTGTAAAAGAGAGTGGTTTAAAATGAGCGTACTAATTAGTAGACATAAAAATAGCAGTGATTCACTTGGTAATTTTACTGCAATGGTGGAAGATTCTTGTTTTACTTTAAAATCACATGCAGACGGGAAAATTCCCGTAACGTCACTTTCAGACAGTGTAATTTTAATTTCCACTTGTTAAATTCAAACACCAATGTAAAATATCAGAGGCTATCTAAAGACAAAGACACGCATAACCTCAAAATTGACATAAGATTATAACTGTTTAATTGAAGAAGTCAATTTATAAATATTATACTTTTAGCCAGTCAAAAGGTCATTTTTTCTCTATTTCTACACAAATACCACACTCATGGTGGAACTTTTCTTACTCACCTTATATACCAAATATAAGCATTAGCCTACGTGCGCACAAATAGAAGATAAAGTGTGAATGGCTATAAAACCCCGAATTAGAACATTAATAGTTATGGCAATATGAATTTAGCCAAACTTCATGTATAGACGGAACGGATGAAGTATTCAAAATATAATAAATTCTATACATAAAACACGCTAACGCGTTATTCTTTTTCCGAATGACATCCGACCGCCAATTAATTTTCTTCTGCAGTGGAAGTAGAAAATTTAGGAAAAAATTTCATTGCTCAGCTTTTTTACAATTTCCATGTGAATTAGATAACAGAGCATTTTGTGATTTTAAAGAAACTTGGCAAAAGTGCATGATAATATTAATCATAATATGGTTAAAAACCAATTGAATCCCTGGTATTTTTATTTCCACTGATCCCTGTAGTAATACTACACTTTTACGGTAAAATTAATACAAATATCCTGAAATTGCACTGTTAGTCGCTGCAAGTTCACAATAAAATTGCAAAATTAACGCATGAATCATAAAAATGACGTTTATAAAGCGACTTGCAGTTTTCAGTCACTTTTTTACAGTTTAAATTCCAGAGCAGAATACAAAAAAAAGCTTCGGAAATATTACAAAAGTAAAAGTTGTGCGGATTTCCTACTATGTATTGGAGAAAAAGAATGTAAAATCCTGCTGGTTTTTTGAAAAAAACATTTTAAAAAAGTAATAATTAAAACTTGAATGTGTCAGAGACTTTATAAAATAAAAATTGCAAGGTGATTTTGTTAATGACCTGGTCAAAGCAAGAGGGAGATAGAGGAAGGATAAAGAGAGAAGAGAAGGGAGTGATGGAGGGGAAATAGAGGGGTTGAAGGAGAGGTATGGAAAGAGGGAGAATAAGGAGATGACCTACGAAAAATTTTTACCTCAAAATATTTTTTAACGTAAAATTTCCCACTCTTCGATGACCCATGGCAAATAAGAGGGTTTCTTTTTTTTAAGGATATGTCTAAGATCACATCTAAATGCACTTGCTAAAATAAATAAGGAAGGTCGTTATGAATTATTTTCAGAAGCTGCGCTTCTCAGATGTTTATGAACCTTGTTTAAGTTTAACTAACCTTTAAGTGATCATGAAAGTTACAACTGATCTATGATCTAAGTAAATTTTTGAACCTAAAATTTTCAACTTTTTCGATTGCCGACGTAAAATAAGGTTTACTTTGTTTAAATCTGACCTTGAAATAATCTCAAACTTTATTGTCAAGGTCAAACCAGGGTCACCATTGAATCCCTCGTTGAAGGTTACTCCCAGAATGAACTTCATGTTTTTTGGACATGTTATCTGGGGGAATATTCAGACTTTCCGAAACTTTTTGACACGCTGTATAATAAAACATTATATAAATATTAACGAAGATATTCTTTTAACAGAATTGATTATTTTGGCCATACGGTCCAATAAGAAGCAATGGATTCAGCTGTCCAAAAATCATAATTTATTTTTCATTTTAACCAATTAAACGATTGAATGAAAATGATAAATAAATTATGCTTGTTCGACATCTGAATCCATTCATTTTTATTGTATCGCATGACCAAATAATTAATGATATTGACAAAATAACTTCGTTATTGATTCGACGGTCGACGAAAATTCACACTGTGGTGATACTCCAATTCGATGAATATATATATATGTATGTATATATATACCGTGTGATTTTTTTAACTTAAAACTTTCAAATATCTCGAAAAATAGGCACTCTATAAAAAAATGTTATGAATCAAAATTTAATCACTCTGAGGAGTACATATACTGATATTAAAATCGGTTCCCCTACACTGCTCCCCGGAGGTGGGGGTGGGGAAAAGTTCGAAATATTAAATGGGCACCCCTATTTTTTTCTTCATTTTACTGTTACTGAGAATGCTCGCTTACGATTCTACAATACTCGAAATTATTTTAAAAACAAACTACTACTTTTAGCGTAACCCAGAAACAGCGGCGTGGACGTAGCATTTTTCTGCTCCCTTCGGGGTGCTTGATTAACGTGAGTACCATAGCCTCTCACGTTTCGACGTACTCAGGCAATCATCTTTTAATTAAAGTAATTGCCAAAATCATGACCTTTGGCTTCAATGCACTTATTAATCCGTAATTCAAATGAATTTACACAACGGAGAAGTGTATCTTCTTGAATTTTAGCACATGAACTTGTAATTCGGTCAATTATATTCTCAAGTGTTGTTGTTTTTTCTTTGTGAACTTTGTCTTTCAGATAGCCCCACAAAAATAAATCTGGCGATATTGCAGGCCAATTAATCGGACCGCCTCTACCAATCCAGCGAGCATTGAAATCACGATCAAGAACTTCTCGTGCTACCGGAATCACGAGCAATTTTTTGTGTACTGACATGAGGATTATTGGCCACTGATTCTAATACAGCAATTTTATTATTTTCTCCAGTGACTGTTGTTCTATGGGTCTTTTTCTTAGGTTGAACACTTCCATAGGTAGTAAACTTTGTAATAGTACGATAAAATGAAGCATATGACACAATTCTAGTTGGAGAACGCTGAGCGTGGGGATTGACAGCATTATCAAGATTTTGCCCAGCTTCTCCAAACACGAGAACCATTTTAATTTTTTCTCGTACGGTTATATACTCCATTGTAAAGTAGTATTCGGAATAATTTTTTGTCTACCTAAAATGAGTTTTGTGTTAAATGTATTTTTTCTAATTTACTGTATTTAAGGAAAGAGAAAAGTAAACACTTTCGTAATGTTTCGATAGCCTCCGCTGACCTTAATCTACAATAATGCCAAAGCTAAAATTTAGGAATATTCAGAAAACACTGTTAATCAAAACGCATTACTTAATAATTACTTCTCAAGAACGGACATAGACTTTGGCATGTTTTTCAAAATAATAATTACCAGAGAGATACGAAGCTCTATTGCCCTTATTTTTAACCGACTTCAAAATGAAGGAGGTTCTATATATGTTCGTAGCGATGTATTTTTTTATGTACGAGTTTGTATTGCACTCGCTCAGATTCTGTAGCAATTTGAAAATTCTTTTTTTCCGTGGTCATTCATGTCACAATGAAAATGGTGTATTTTATATCGTTAATGTATTGCAGAATCGTAAGTGTGCATTCTCAGTAACAGTAAAATGAAGAAAAATTGAATTTCGTTGATTACAGCGCCATCTATCGTGAAACGAGAAAAATGTTTTAGACAAATCATACGCATTTTTACCCAAAGAATCCGAAGATGCAATTAAAAATAGGGATTCCCATTTAAGATTTGGAATTTGTTCCCACCCCCACCTCCAGGGGGCGGTGTGGGGGAATTCAGAGTGATTAAATTTTTATTCATAAAATTTTTGTACAGAGTGCCTATTTTTCGATTGTTATATTTACATAACTTCTTCTATATCCCGTGCAGAATTTGTCCAATTTGGCTGTGATTTCCGATGTGGCCCCATTCGGATTTGCCAATTTGTGGTAGTAGTATGGCTACGCTTATGATTCAGGTCGGAACCGCATCATGATAATACCAGTTGTAAATTACCCCGCCATCTGCTCAGAGTCTCCGACCATTCGACGGCCGGTGTTTTCATTTAATTTCGTATAATTATAAATAATATGCAAGGGTGGTGATATCGAGTGTCGTTCAAGAATGTTCTCGTGAGATATTTAAATTTGATATATAACGCCTATTCACTCCAGCTGCCTAAGGTTTTGTTTTATTGTCGTAAGTTCTATAATTTGTAGGTAATTATATGGTTCGAGTCACCGTTTGAAGAATAATTATAATTTTCATTTGCAATATTTAATTTGAATGCATAATGCCAAAAGCGAAAAGTGCGCTACGGGTTACGGTAAAATTGCAGTTTAGGCCCTTTTCTTAAAAGTAGGGTTAGAAAATAAATGTCGGCATAATGGGCTTCCTTTTG